>SKCR01040789.1:0-59859 GCA_019454045.1 Zanthoxylum bungeanum
GATAAATCCCATGGTTTGAAAAACCAACCCTTTGAAAAAAACTTTGAAAGAGTCACAAAAGGATCAGGATTATAAAACCCCTCCTCTTCAACACTTATATATTTTGTTGATAGGTTTTATTAAACCAATCCGACTTTTGAGAAGGTTTTGGAGAAATAAATTGGGAGGAAGAGTTCCCACTTAAAACGATTTCTTTTTGGGATTTTGGAAAATAACTTCTTTAGAAGATGTCTTTTGGATTTCTTAGTTTTTTGAAAAAAGCTTTGTAGAGCAAGAATAAGTTCAGGGGATTTAGAGATGGATTCAATCCATTCATTTACCTGTTCCTGAGAAGTAATAGATTTGGATGAAGATTCTTCTTCTTGGATTGTGTCAACCCAAGATTTTATGGGAATGCCAGAGGCTAATTTTGGAATTGGTGGAGGAGATTGAGATTCTTTGTAGGTGCTTTGGACAGCTTGTTCTTTAAGTTTGGCTTTGCCAGTATCTTTCTTTTTGGGTGGATTATCTGTTTTGAAGAAATCCTTGTGTGACTCTTTCAAAAAGTTTTTTCTAAAGGGTTGGTTTTTCAAACCATGGGATTTATCAAAACCCCAATCCTTTTATCAAGACATTCTCGAATTCACAGAATCTGTGAAATTCAAGCATTTTTACCTTGCTGATACTCATTCTGAACCAGCCTATTCAACGGCTACTATCCTTAAAGTCCTATCTCCAAAGCAATGGGGAGAACCCCTTCATTACCCCAAATTCTTTCCCGCCAATTTCCAAAATCGTTTAAACCACTGCTTATCTTTCTCTTACTGGGATACCAGCAAGCATGGTTTAATACTTTTCTTATTCAAAATCCAAAGAAAAGCCACTCATGGTTATTTTTCTTTAATTCAAAAATAACTATTGAAAGCCTTCCAAATTGGTTCCAACATTGGTGGAACTACTATGGACCAAGCCCAGATATCCTTACCCCAAATGCAAAAGCCGGTTAAACCTCTTTAAAGCCCATTACATTCCTTCTGATCCCGAAAGAAGATTTCCCCCTTTTTTCTGTTTCTACACAAAATTTTTCTTACCATGGGTCTGGATGTGGAGTCTTCAATTCCACACTCACGACGAATCCGAATTAATTGTCCAAAGAACTTTCAAAGTCAAGTGGTGGTCTAAATTTGATGAAGAGTCCAAGTTGTCCCAACATATGGTCCAGCAGTGGCTCTGTGCTAAAGGACATTTAAAATCAAATATTAAGGATATTAAAACCCAAAATACTTTCCTCTCTCAAAAGTCTTCGGCCCAGTCTCTCTTGGCCGGTGCCAAATCTGAAGAAGAGTATTTTCAGATAATGCAACAGCTCCTTGCTTCTAGAACTACTTCATCTGCTGCCAGCTCATCAAGTAGTGGGGAGCCACAACCTTTTATTTCCCTTGGAGATGATAACGAAGACGACTGTTTGAAATCTTTTGAGACAATTAAATTATTTTCTGAACATGCTTTAAAACATCTAAAAGATAAAAAATTTAATTATGTACGTGTTGGTTTAATCCAAGTAGGAATAAAGCCCCTCACTAAAGAAGGTTTAGATACCTCCATCTTAGCTGTTCTAAGAGATGGTAGATTCATCTCTTTTGATGATTCTTTACTCAGCAGTATTGAATCAAGTCTCTGTAAAGGTCCTATTTCCTTTGACTGTTACCCAAACATCACAGTCTCCTTGCAAGACAAAAATATCCTCAAAAGCATGATTCTTCAAATCAAAACCCATAATTACCATATGTTTGAAGGATCAATCCCTGTTGCCTTGATCTACAAGATCTCCTACAAAGCTATGCATTCTGCGTTTAATACGCAACATAAACTCCAGTCAAAAAAGGATGAAACTTCTTTTGCAGACTGACCTTTCAAAATCAAACACTGTCATTCCTAGACCCATCCAATGGAAAGATATCAACCTTCCTGATGAATGGATTCTAGAAGGAGCCCTGAACCAGTGATTCCAAGACAACTTGAGCCAAACACAGAGTTACAAAATGTGACTCAGTATTCTGATGGAAAAGTCAGACTATCTTTCAGAAGAAATACTTCATCTAGGTTCTGTGATTTAGAATCTGTCTCTAGTGTTCCCTCCCTTGAAAGAAAATTCTCTAAAATCCCGAACCTGTCATACAAAGATCAACCTAGGTTTTCCACCTCGGATATCCCTAGTTCTTCTATACGTTCTGTTGATTATACTACTAGTATCCCTCACCCTATCTACACTAGTACTCAACATGAACAAAGTAAAGATGAGAAGGACCCTTCTCCCCCAACTTCTCCAACATTTTCTGCTGTCACGGAAAATGTCATAAATGTCCTGCAAAAAGATTTCAAAATGGATAAAGCCTCTTTGCACAAAGATTTTTATTCTGATTTGAATAAAGAAAAAAGACTTTGGTTTTTTAAACACTTTCTAAACCAAAGAAAACAAGTTCAAGAAATCTACTATGAATTTATAAACTTGCATAAAGTCCACATTACGTTTTTTGATTGGTTTGAAATGTATGCTTCTGAAAATGACATTTCTTACCCTTTTAAAGAATCAAATCCCATTACCATTAGAAAGAAAATTTCACAATGGAATCTTTCTGATAGTGATAGAACCATTGAATCTGAACACCCTCCCTTGAGAAATATAACTATAGATCATGGTGAACCTTCAGTTCAGATTAAAGCCTCACCTTTAAAGATACATAGAGCCAATGACACTGATAAAGACTTAGATAGTATTATCCAACAGAATAATTTCTGTAATACTAATCTAAATACAATAGGAAAACAGTTGACTAGACTAGAAAGTCAAATCCAACAATCTACAATCACTGTTTCCCCTTTAAAGACTATTAAAATTGACGAAGACAAGAAACTTAAAAAGCCTATTTTTGAACCATTCCAGGTTTCTAAAGATAGTCAGAAGCTTGTCCAAGAATCAAAATCTGATTTTGTTAGAGCTATTAAAGAACAATTGGATAGGATAGAAACATCATCTTCCTCTTCAAAAAAGAAAATAGATATTGCCACTAGATACTCCCCAATCTAGTAGTAGAATAGGAGTTCTAGATTTAGATAACTCTTCTATAGCCTCTTCAGACATAGAAGCCTTTCAAGAAAAATCCAAACCTGTCTCTAAAGTCAACAAAGTTCATTGGGAATTAGCACTTCCTACTACTTCTCCTCCTGATCTAGCCGTTGATAATAGGCCTAGTGCAATAAGCCAGTCCCGGTTTAATGCATCTTCTGTCTATGAATGGAATATAGATGGAATGTCTGAATATAATATTCTTAGCCTATTACAACAAATGACCATGGCAGCAAATGCCTACAAAACCCAAACAGGAACCTCTGATAAAGCTATTGCAGAGATTCTCGTTGCTGGTTTTACCGGTCAACTTAAAGGATGGTGGGATCATCTTCTCACCAGACAACAACAGTTAGATGTCTTGAATGCTATTCAAACAGATGAAGACAATGTTCCTATTCTGGATGAATATAACAGTCCTATTCAAGATGCTGTTGCTACCTTAATTTTGACCATTTCTCTCCATTTCATAGGTGACCCCTCTCACCTACGTGATAAAAATGCTGAGTTACTACACAACTTAAGATGTAGAAAGCTTAGTGATTTCCAAAGTTATAAAACCACCTTCTTTACACGACTCTTTCTAAGAGACGATGCTAATAATATAACTTGGAAAGAGAAATTCCTTGCTGGTTTACCTACCCTTCTAGGTGAAAAAGTTAGAAATTCCATTAAAGCCCTCTATGACAACCTCATCCCTTATGATAGACTTACTTATGTGTGAGTTAGTTAGTTTCATCAATAAGGAAGGTTTAAAGATTTGCCAAGACTTGAAATTACAGAAACGCCTAAAATGGGAGCTTAGGAAATCTAAGCAAGAACTAGGTAGCTTTTGTAAACAGTTCAACTATGATCCTTTCAAAACTAGTACCTCCAAAGATTGTGAAGGAAAATGTTCTTCAAAACCTTACAAAAAGAATTACGGTTCTAGAAAGTTTAAAAGATCTTATCCTAGTCCTAAAGAAAATTTCTATAAGAAGCCTTCAAAGCCTTATAAGAAGTCCAATAGAAAACCTTACACTTCTAAACCAAAAGCCCCTTTCAATTATAAGGAAGCTACTTGTTATAAATGTGGAAAGAAAGGACATACTGCAAAATTTTGTAGAATGAACAAAAAACTTCATGAACTTGATCTCAGTGAAGAAATTCTTTCCAAAATAACAAATCTTCTTATTGAGTCGTCTGAGTCTGAATCTTCAGTAACAGGAAATTCTGAACCTTTACAAGTAGATGAGTTAGTTGACTCAGATACTTCTAGTCAAAGCAATAGTGATTCGGACACAGATTCTTACTTAAAGAATAAAAAACTTAATGTTTTAACTAAAGAACAAGAGACTTTTCTTGATATTGTAAAACATATTTCAAATCCTGATTTACAAAGAGAATATCTTGATAAACTTCTAAAAACTTTTGACAAAGGTGAATCTTCCAAAACTCCTGTTTTAAAACAGAATACTTATGATCTTACTCAGATCCTAAGTAAAAAGAAAAATAAAAAAGATACACTCAGTTTTCAAGACCTTCAAAAAGAAATTCAAGAAATAAAGTTTGAAATAAAAGATCTAAAAGAAAAACAGAAAAATGATTCTGAAACCATCCAACTTCTTCTTAAAAGTCAGTTAGAAGGAAACTCAGAAAAAGATCCAGATTCTGGAAATGATGAAACTGGGATCCAAAATATTGATAGTAAAGAACCGATTCCAAATGATTTTCTTTTTGTTCTAAAACAAGTGACAACAAGAAAATATTTAATTTGGATTACTTTAATCCTCTCATCAGATTTCCAAATTGACACAGTTGCCTTGTTTGACACAGGTGCTGATTTAAATTGCATAAAAGAAGTTATTATTCCTAATAGATTTCATAAAAAAACACATGAAAGACTTTCTGCCGCAAATAATTCAAAATTAAAAATTTCTTCCAAAGTAGATGCTTCAATTCCTAATGATGGTTTTGAATTCAGGACTTCCTTTCTGTTAACAAATGATATACATCATGCTGTTATCCTTGGAACTCCTTTCATAAACCTCATTACTCCTTACACCGTTAATTATGATGGTATAACCTTTAAAGCAAAAAATAAAAGATTACAGTTTTCCTTTATTGAAAAACCCAAAACGAGAAATTTGAATATTGTAAAAGCTTGTTCTGTTTACCAGAACCATGTTAGTGTTTTGTTAAAGAAAAAACAAAATGACTTACTTTATTTAAAAAAGGATTTAAATTTTGAAAGACTTGAAAAACAATTACAAACTGATTTTGTAAAACAAAAGATTAATGATTTCAAAGTTTTAATTGAGAAAGAAATCTGTGCTGATCTACCTTCTGCTTTTTGGAGTAGGAAGCAACATTTGATAGATCTTCCTTATGAGTCCTCTTTTGATGAAAAACAAATCCCTACAAAAGCTAGACCTATTCAGATGAATATGGACTTAGAAAAACATTGTAGGAATGAGATTGAAGACTTAGAATCCAAAGGTTTAATTGTTAAGTCTAGATCCCCTTGGTCTTGCGCCGCTTTCTATGTAAATAAAAATTCTGAAATAGAAAGAGGTACACCAAGACTTGTGATAAACTACAAGCCTTTAAACAAAGCCCTAAAATGGATTAGGTATCCCATACCTAACAAAAAAGATTTGCTTCAAAAACTTCACTCTGCCTTCATATTTTCAAAATTTGATATGAAGTCTGGTTTTTGGCAAATTCAAATTCATCCTAAAGACCGTTATAAGACTGCTTTTACTGTTCCATTTGGACAATTTGAATGGACAGTTATGCCATTTGGTCTAAAGAATGCACCTTCTGAATTTCAAAGAATTATGAATGACATCTATAACCCTTACTCAGAATTTTGCATAGTTTACATTGATGATGTATTAATCTTCTCAAAAGACATTGATCAACATTTCAAACATTTGAAGACTTTTTATTTTGCCACTAGGAAAGCTGGTCTAGCTGTTTCTAGTACAAAGATTTCTTTGTTTCAGACTAAGGTTAGATTCCTAGGACATTACATTTCCAAAGGAACAATTACACCCATTGAAAGATCTTTAGCTTTTGCTGATAAATTTCCTGATAAAATCACTGATAAAACACAACTCCAAAGATTTCTAGGAAGTTTAAATTATGTTCTAGATTTTTGTCCTAATATCAATAAGATTGCAAAGCCCTTACATGATAGGTTAAAGAAAGTTCATGTCCCTTGGACTGATGAACACACCAAAGCTATTAGATTAATAAAAGATACCGTTAAAGAAATCCCCTGTTTATATTTAGCTAACCCTAGTTTACCAAAAGTTGTTGAAACTGATGCGTCTGACTTAGGGTATGGTGGTATTTTAAAGCAAGTTGAGAATAATAAAGAACAAATTGTACAATATGTTTCTGCCCACTGGAATGATTGTCAGAAAAATTATTCTACTATTAAAAAAGAAATATTATCCATTGTTCTATGCATTTCAAAATTTCAAAGTGATTTGCTAAATCAAAAATTTCTGCTAAGAATTGATTGTAAAGCTGCAAAACATGTTCTAGAAAAGGATGTTCATAACATTGCATCAAAACAGATTTTTGCACGATGGCAAGCAATTTTAAGTGTTTTTGATTTTGAAATTGAATTTATTAAAGGAGATAAAAATTATGTTCCAGATTTTCTAACTAGAGAATTTCTTCAAAACAGATAATGCCACCCAAAAAGAAAGATACTGGCAAAGCCAAACTTAAAGAACCAGCTGTCCAAAGCACCTACAAAGAATCTCAATCTCCTCCACCAATTCCAAAATTAGCCTCTGGCATTCCCATAAAATCTTGGGTTGACACAATCCAAGAAGAAGAAGAATCTTCATCCAAAGCTATTACTTCTCAGGAACAGGTAAATGAATGGATTGAATCCATCTCTAAATCCCCTGAACTTATTCTTGCTCTACAAAGCTTTTCAAAAAACCAAGAAATCCAAAAGACATCTTCTAAAGAAGTTATTTTTCCAAAATCCAAAAAGAAATCGTTTTAAGTGGGAATTCTTCCTCCCAATTTATTTCTCCAAAACCTTCTCAAAAGTCGGATTGGTTTAATAAAACCTATCAACAAAATATATTAAGTGTTGAAGAGGGGTTTTATAATCCTGATCCTTTTGTGACTCTTTCAAAGTTTTTTCCAAAGGGTTGGTTTTTCAAACCATGGGATTTATCAAAACCCCAATCCTTTTATCAAGACATTCTCGAATTCACAGAATCTGTGAAATTCAAGCATTTTTACCTTGCTGATACTCATTCTGAACCAGCCTATTCAACGGCTACTATCCTTAAAGTCCTATCTCCAAAGCAATGGGGAGAACCCCTTCATAACCCCAATTCTTTCCCGCCAATTTCCAAAATCGTTTAAACCACTGCTTATCTTTCTCTTACTGGGATTACCAGCAAGCATGGTTTAATACTTTTCTTATTCAAAATCCAAAGAAAAGCCACTCATGGTTATTTTTCTTTAATTCAAAAATAACTATTGAAAGCCTTCCAAATTGGTTCCAACATTGGTGGGACCAAGCCCAGATATCCTTACCCCAAATGCAAAAGCCTGTTTAAACCTCTTTAAAGCCCATTACATTCCTTCTGATCCAGAAAGAAGATTTCCCCCTTTTTTCTGTTTCTGCACAAAATTTTTCTTACCATGGGTCTGGATGTGGAGTCTTCAATTCCACACTCACGAATCCCAATTAATTGTCCAAAGAACTTTCAAAGTCAAGTGGTGGTCTAAATTTGATGAAGAGTCCAAGCTGTCCCAACATATGGTCCAGCAGTGGCTCTGTGCTAAAGGACATTTAAAATCAAATATTGAGGATATTAAAACCCAAAATACTTTCCTCTCTCAAAAGTCTTCGGCCCAGTCTCTCTTGGCCGGTGCCAAATCTGAAGAAGAGTATTTTCAGATAATGCAACAGCTCCTTGCTTCTAGAACTACTTCATCTGCTGCCAGCTCATCAAGTAGTGGGGAGCCACAACCTTTTATTTCCCTTGGAGATGATAACGAAGACGACTGTTTCGGTATTCTCTCCTCATTAAAGCATTAAAGCAAAAAAAAAAAAAAAAAAGTACTTGAGTAAAAGAAAATTATTTTATTTTCCCATTCACTCACTATTCTCATCACGAGAAAAAAGCTGTGGGATTAGTTATTTTCAAAATTTGATACCACATCAGAGAGCATCCAATGCTCAAGACAAAGACCAGTGGGACCATCTTATCACAAAATCATTGAAGAAATCAAAGCATCTTACTATTCAAAAGCACGAAACAAAAAGCTAGCTGTATGACAAAGCCATGTGAAGAAAGCATCTTACTATGACAAAGCCATGTGATTTGAAGAAAGTGGACCACGAGCATCTTATGACAAAGCCATGTGAACAAAGCAAAAGTATCCAAAGCTGTATGACAAAGCCATGTGAAGGATGCAGAGCATCTTACTGTTTATTAATTCAAAGTCATTATTATAATATATTATATCTATATATATATATATAATATATCTATATATTATATATTATATATTTACAAACATCTTTGATCCATGTAGCAAGTTTTGGGCCAGTGGCTCCCAAACCAGTTGCTTTAGGGCATAGGTGTAAACACCCATCGGACTTAATAACTCGGATCTCAGACGATTTTTTTTGTATTCCATCGCTTTTTTTTAGATCATTCCTCTAATTAAACTAGAGCACTGAATATTACAAACTTTTCAATTACAACTCATGTCCGTATATAACCATGTATGTTGATAATACCTGTCAATTGAGCATATGAAGATTCATTTTAGTCAGTATTATGGAGAATTCACAAATTAAATAATTCAAAATGAAATAAACAAAAATTGACTTGTTCCGAAATAGGTTGAGATACGTCTCAGAAGTGGGAATTCCTTACACAGCTATCTCACACCAATTTCACCTGATTAATCAAGTAAAAAACACAAATATATATATATATATATATATATATATATATATACTTTTTTAATTTGTTTGTAAAATTTTTTAATTTTTTTGAATTTTTTGAAAATTTTGACTAAAAATAAAAATAACATAAAAATAAGATACTAGTCAACTATTTCCTCCCCCAAACCTAAATGAGACATTGTCCCCAATGTCTTAAAAATTAGAAGATGAGTTTAGAAGATAGTGTTTGGTTAGCTGAATTCTACATCTAAAAGGAAAATTAAATGTTAAGATCCAAATTTATCTGGTGCTTCTTACGATCATTATGAGACAAGTTAATCTTGGAAATGATAGGGTCAATTTGTGGTTCAAAGGCTAAAATTTGGTCAATTAAATCTGGGGTAGTTCTAACAGTGAAAATGAGTTCTTTTATAGGTTTTGATATGAACCCATTTCTCCGAGCATCATCAAGAAACACACAAATAAAATCATAAAATCCATCAGCGTTAAACAGTCCAATCGGTTTCTGGTGTATGTTCAAGTTCGCCCAAGATAACACTGTAAAAATTTCCTCCATTGTTCCCAAGCCACCTGGCAAAGTAATAAATGCATTAGCACGGTTAATCATTTCTACCAGTCGTTCAGACATACCTGGAAAAATTAGTTCCTCTCCGTTTGATGGTCCTATAAGATTTGCCTATGCCAAAGGTTTTGGGATGATTCCCAAGACTTGACTGCCTCCTTCATGTACGGCCTTTGAAACGATCCCCATTAGTCCAAGATTGCCACCGCCATATACTAAGTGCACTCCTTTCAACTATGACTCTACCCGATTCTTGTGCTGCTCCAACGTATTCTGGCTTAGAACCAACAATAGTACCGCAAAACATATAGATATTTACAACTCGACTTCTTGAAGTAGCTTCCATTTTTATGTATTTCTTTTTCAGCTCTGGATGCCTTCAAAAGTGCAATGATGAGTTGAATTTATAGCACCTGAAAAGAGTGAGTAATAATAACACTAGTATCTTTCCAAGGACGATTCTTAGCTTAACAATAAAATAAATCGTGAAAGTTCAAAAAGTATGGATCCTGTCGGCGAAAATAAAGATAATTACAACCGAAAAGTAAATCAAGCAATTATTAAGGCAACAGAATTGTGTACGCAATATGCCACTCGCTTGGTATATAAATTCATTAGGATGCGTATCAAGAATTCATTTCTTGCTCAGCCATCACTAATGAATTAACTCTCATATTTGTGATTACCAAACCCATTCCTTCATGTTTTGCTATGCCTTAAATGCTCTGTTTGTGCTTTTCCCTGAAAATATCACACAAAATTAAAAACTCTACAACATGTATACACAAAAATATGAAATCAAAAATTACAACAAAATTCGAATCTGAAAGAAGTCAAAAATTGAGATTTCCTTGGATGCTACAGTAATCTCGGGAATAGTCTGGATTAAGTGATGTGACTAATCCTAGCCACCCATTTCATTTCAGAAAATCAGGAAATTGTCCTATAAATAGGACATTATTCATCAATCTCTTTCTCAAGACTCAAAAACGTGAATGATCATAATGGATTCTCCAAAATTTCATTATTCTTTCTCAAGCCCATTTGGATGCAACAAGTGTTGATTCCAAGCACATTTCATGCAAAGTAAGTTCTTTATCCTTTTATCCTCTTCTAATTTCAGTTTAAGTTGAATTATAGAAGCCTCAATTTGTACCTTGCCTTACCCTATCAAATAGAATTGCATAATTGGCATTGGTAGAGTTATTAGCATGCATTTTGAGAAGTGTTTTGAAAGTATAAACATGTAATGAGATTTATATGTGTATGAATATATTGAGAAGTTATGCTTTGTGATTTAATGAATCTTGATGGTGGTTTGTGTTGGGTTGATGAGATGAGATGGATTTTGAGCAATGTCGAAGTTGAAGAAGTGCTTATTTTAATGGCTAATATGGAAATGGAGTTTTACTTGAGCATTGTCTTGGAAGAGTCATGTTTGGTTGAGCGTCGTGATGCAATTGGCCCAGCATCGTGACACGTAGCAAAAAGATAGCCTCTATTTAAGTTTTGTCATGTATGTATCATGACGCTAAAGTCCCAATGTCGCGACGCGATACAAGAGTTGCTCTCTGCCTCAACCCTGCCTAGGTGGGTGTCGCGATGCGCAAATCTTGGTGTCGCGACGCGTGAACAGAAATTTCCCAAAATCAATTTTAGTTCATTTCAGTTTCACCCCAGTATGCTAGATGCTACCTTATAGGTCTTTCGTATCAGCTCGCATGCATACATTATATTATGACACAAGCATGATACGCCACGTAGTGATAATAAGTGCTTGAATGGAAAAACTTGGCCTAACTACAAATTATATTCCTCGGCCTATATTCTAATTAAGTTTATCGCTTATAAATTACTGGCAGGAACAATGACAATCTTCCACGAAGAAAATGAATACCAGACATATCCTAAAATCCGTGAGTGGATATTTTTCTTTCAAAGTTGATTTTTATTTAATTATTTTTTATTAAGACTTACTTTTATGCAGAATAGAGCGTTAGCCAAATTTATTTTCAATTGCTTTATAAATGAGAATGCTTTAAGAAATCATGGTTTTTTTAAAAAAAAATATAATATGGATTTGATTTTCAAAGGCATTGGGAAAATCCACCTCAGTATATAACTTTCTCCAGATATGAAATTGATGGATTCAGACATCATGTGCACATGCAGTTCAGAACTAAGGATTAATGATACCCCTAAATCGTAGATTCTGAGTCTGGAGGGTAGCATAGATCCACACCCCAGCTTCGAATTGCAGCTTCGGGGACGGCAATACGTAACGCCCCAAGACCACTAGATTTCAGGGCTGCGAGGATGGCGATATGTAACTCCCATAGATCCTTATTTCAGGGACAAGTAGTGGCATACTTTGGGGGACAGCGATACGTAACGCCGCAATGTCATGGATTTGCACTATTGGCTCTAGTTAGGCGTATGGTAGGACGACGATACGTATCGCCTCTATGCGTCAGGTATTTCAGCAGATACTCAGATACAAATTTTCATAAAACAATTTTTCAAAGATAGATTTTCAGAAACACGATTTTCAGAGATGTGATTTTCAGAAAAACTAATCTAATGGTTGTTTTTCCAGATAAATAGTTTTATGATAAAGAATTATTTTCAGAAAGAAAGAAGTTTCCAGAAAAAATTTCAGAAAAATGAATTCAGAAAATCTTTCAGGAAGATTTAGTTTATTTAGAAATATTTTCAATGAACATTTTCATAAGTATTTCAGTTTCCATTTAAAAATGGTCCACTCACTTAGATTGTTCAAGCGATCTAACCCCCCCCACTCCCAGTTTCTTTGTTTTGCAGGTATTCCGGAGGATGAGCTCGGGAGGATGGATACTGATGGAAGTCACCATGGAGTTGGTCCACCATATTAAGTCAGGATCAGAGTTCAGTTCAGTTAAATTCAGGAAATGTCATGTAACATATAGGTTATATAATAAAGATTACATATGTAATGCATTCTAGTGATCACTGTCAGAGTTGTAATGTGTAGTAAAACTGAGTACTTAGTATGAGAAGTGTTATGCATTTATGATTGATAAATTAGGCAATGTTCCCATGCATGAGTTTTTATTTCCATATGAGTTTAGCAGTATTGATCATAACTAGAAAGATAGAGGCTCATAGGGATAGTACGATCTATTCCATGCCGGAAGCATCTCTCAGATTGGGGATGTTCCAAAGATGGTATCAGAGCATGGTCCAGGGAGTTATTGAGTGTAGTGGGCAGAGTGATGGGCTCTTGTATACGCATTATGTCTGGGATACCCGTATACGAGGCACTATCTCTCTAATATCCGATCTTCGAGTACGTCCTCAAGTCTTATAGACAGGTTAGTAAAATTCTCAAAGCTATTTTCTTCTTAATAAAGTAAAAATGACCCTTATTCTAGCAGGATATCCTTCTATAGTTATCTTGGCTTACCAACAGAAATTCAAGACAAGTTATAAGAACATAGAGTAAAGTTTTAAGAATATTTACGCAAAGGAATAGGAAGAGAAAGCTATAAGAAAAGTAAAGAATGGTACATAGAGGTTCAAGCAAAACAGTAAGAAAGAAATAGAAAGTGACAAGAGAATTGAGTACGTATAGTAACATAGGTAACATAGCATAAAGACAACAACGTAAATGGAGTCAAAAAAATGGATGATAAAAGTTATGGAACTCTAAGACATGAGATAGTCGATTCAGGTCCCGACAGAGCGTATAGTAATTCTTCCTTCCACTATCCCCTCCTCTAGTAAGTATAGAGGTACACAACCATAAGTGGGAAGCATGTGTCCACCCCTCAACTTAGAAATCAACAAGGATTTGAATAAGTAAGGGATGGCGTTGGATAGGATGGAAAAATCACGAAATAGCAAGATAGTCAAACAGTAGAACGGATAGCCTCTAAGAAAGTAAAGGTTTAAAATAGTAAGGAATCAAAGTAAGCAATGCATAGCAATGTAGAAGTAAGATACCCGACTTATACAGAGTTTCCCATAACTTAGATACCCGATTTATACAAGATTGGTGAGAATGTAACACCCAAGCCAAATGATCAGTAGCGATGCCATAACTTGTGTTAAGATATGGAGCTTCCAAGGAAGCGAGGAATTAAGAGATTCAAGAAACCGAGATAAGGAGGAAAGTCAAGTAACAGAGCAAAACTTAGAATTGAAGAATAACTGTGGGAGTACGGTAGGAGTTTGAGAGAGTATGAACCTTATGGATGTTCTCAGTAAGAGGTAGTATGACCAATAGTCCGAGATAAATTACGAGTAAAGTCGAAGGAGGTTATTCGGATAGTTTTTAGCAGAAGTACCTAAGACTGGGAGCCAACACCAGATATGTAAACAAGAGAGTCATAAGCTTATAGATAAGCAACACGTGCAACTACAACACGGGTAGCTAGTGAGAACATCGCATCCAGAAAACTCCAGGATAATTCCCACCGTCCCAACCCTCGTTAGAATGGACCTCGATGTTCACCTCAAGATACTCCCAGAAATAAGTGAATGCATTATAGAATGAGACTAAAACATAAACCTTTGGATATAGTACAAGAGCATAATAGAATAGGAAAATTGCTTTAAGTGAGAGATTTAAAAGAGAAGTTGTCTAGATAGTGCGATGAATAGATAAAGTATTAGTTTAGCAGTAATGAGAATTTAAAATAATAGCGTTAGACATGTCTAGAGACATTTAAGAGATGATATCCTTCAGATAAAGAAACAGATATAGACCACAAAACTTCCAGGTATAAAATAGAGCAGGAGAGAAAATAAAAAGGTCAACAAGTCAAAGGGTTGGAAGTAGAATTGTTGAGGTGCGACAACAGTAGAACATAATACCAAGTAAGCGATGACAGAAGTACATAATAACCAGGTTTCTTGGTATTAGAATGAAACCTCATTTCTATTACGTTTTAAATCACGTAATCTATATGAAGTAACCAGCCATAGTTAAGTCAACCAGACAGCCACATGTAAGCTCAGCTTAAGAACTTACTTATAAGTCATTAGCCAATTGAGAAAGATCCCAAAGAAGCTACCTAGAATTAACCTCTTTGGTACAAAAGCCATTCAGTAGATAACACTAGTGAGCAAGAGGTACATGAAGAATCTAACCTTGCACTATGAAGTCCTAAGCCCCACAGATAGTCAGAGATGTGAGAACTTGAAAGCACAGAACCCATAAGCATTTGAAGTTTAGTGAGAAAATAGAGAGTTAAATAGTTAAGTTATGGAGATGAACGCTAGATTGTGATGGAGTAAGTGGCACTAAGGTAATATACAGGATATTATTCTTTTATACACTTACACTAGAATGAAATCAATATATGCAAAAGGCATAACCATGGAGAATGCTAGTATTTCTAGAAAAGTTCGAAAGTACTCGTTAGGAATAACCTGATTGAGACAAGTAATGTTGAGCATAGCTAGAAGTTTAAAAATGAGATTTCTGTAAGGTATAACAGTAATTGTAGCTTGATAATAATATTAAGTATTCAGCATGAAGTTTACGAAACAAGGACGAGGAATTACCACTCAATCAAGAATTCAAGAGGTATTATGCATGAAATAGATATTAGGATAAGAAGAGGAGTAATGTATACTGATTAGCTAAAGAATGAATGATCAGTATGACGAAGGTCTTGGTTGCTAAATCATAGTGAACCCAGGTAATGTGAAATAGTTTAAAGTAAAGTAAGAGTCCATATAGACAGAAATAGAGCACAATCTTAGTTATGACTTCCAAGTCATATCATTCAAATAAAGCAGAATAGTTCTATTATCCTAGGGTACGATGACAACATATGGAAAGCCTTCGGGAAGTTATGCATACAATTGATGAAGTAGAGTGGAGTATGAGTATGTAGATGGTTAAAGGTTGGTGGCGTAAGAAAATAGCATGTGAATAATGTGACTTGCGATAAAATGTTCAGTATCGATAATTTTAGGTCTAGACAGACTCCAGAATTCCAATTTTAAAGAGGATTTGAGGACGAATCTTATTTAAGAGAGGAAAAATTTGTAACATCCAGTGACCCCGGTGACTTGTACGTTTCCAGAGGCTGAAAACTATTACGTTTTCGGAGGCATAATACTTGATAAAAATCATGTTCGAGCAAGTACTCATAAGATGACATTTGGGACATTCGGTAAGTTCCTTGTAATTCTGACGTGGAACTTAGCTTACGTCTCATCCCGAATATCCCTCAGTAATTGGGCCGTACCATTTTCATACGATCTCTGATTTTTATGAACTTTATATCATCGGAAAGCAAAGGCCAAGAGCTACACCTTTCAAGTTGGATAATTTTCCAAATTCAAATCATTTCTGCAGCTACAACAATAATTTCAGGACTAGTCAAAATTAAGTGATGTGGCTTAATCCTAACCACCCATTTTATTTCAAAAAATCAGGAAATTGTCCTATAAATAGGACATTATTCATCCATCTCTTTCTCAAGACTCAAAAACGTGAATGATCATTGGGGATTCTCCAAAATTTTCTTCTTCTTTCTCAAGCCCATTTAGATGCAACAAGTGATGATTCTAAGCACATTTCATGCAAAGTAAGTTCTTTATCCTATTTTCTTCTTCTAATTTTAGTTTATGCTTGAATTATAGAAGCCCCAATTTACACCTTGCATTAACCTAGGAAAGAGAATTGCATAATTGGCATTGGTAGAGTTAGTAGCATGCATTTTTAGAAGTATTTTGAAAGTATAAACATGTAATGGGGTTTATATGTGTATGAATATGTTGAGAAATTATGCTTTGTGATTTAATGAATCTTGATGAGGGTTTGTGTTGGGTTGATGAGATGAGATGAATTTTCAGCAATGTTGAAGTTGGAGAAGTGCTTATGTTAATGGCTAATATGGAAGTGGGGTTTTACTCGAGCATTGTCTTGGAAGAGTCATGTTTGGTCCCGAAATCAGTCGAGCATCGCGACGCCAATGGCCCAGCATCGTGACGCATAGAAAAAAGATTGCCTTAGTTTCAGTTCGGTCATGTGGGCGTCACGACACCAAAGGCCCAGCGTCACGACGCGATACAAGAGTTGATCTCGGCCTCGATCCTGCCCAGGTGGGCATCGCAACGCACAACTCTTAACATCGCGACGCGTGAATAGAAATTTCCCAGAATCAGTTTTAGTTCATTTCAGTTCCACCCTAGTATAATAGAGGCCACCTTATTGGTCTCGTATCAGCTCACATACATATATTACATTATGACAAAGTTGATTTTTCTTTCAAAGTTGATTTTTATTTAATTATTTTTTATTAAGACTTACTTTTATGCACAATAGGGCATTAGCCAAATTTATTTTCATTTTCTCTATAAATGAGAACGCTTTGAGAAATCATTGTTTTTTTTAAAAAAAAAAGTATAATATGGATTTGATTTTCAAAGGCATGGGAAAACCCACCTCAATATATAACTTTCTCCAGATATGAAATGATGGATTCAGACATAAGTGCACATGCAGTTCAGAACTAAGGATGAATGATACCCCTAAATCGTAGATTCAGAGTCTGGAGGGTAGCATAGATCCACACCCCAGCTTCGAATTACAGCTTCGGGGACGGCGATACGTAACGCCCCAAGACCACCAGATTTTCTGGGCTGCGGGGATGGCGATACGTAACTCCCATAGATCCTAATTTCAGGGATGTATTGGTGCATGCTTTGGGGGACATCGATACGTAACGCCGCAATGTCATGAATTTGCACTATTGGCTCTAGTTAGCTTATGGGAGGACGAAGAAACGTACCGCCCCTATACGTCAGGTATTTCAGTAGATACTCAGATACAAATTTTCATAAAACAGTTTTTCAAAGATAGATTTTCAGAAACACGATTTTCAGAGATGTGATTTTTAGAAAAACTAATCTAATGGATGTTTTTCCAGATAAATAGTTTTATGATAAAGAATTATTTTAAGAAAGAAAGAAGTTTCTAGAACAAATTTCAGAAAAATAAATTTTGGAAAATCTTTCAGGAAGATTTAGTTTATTTAGAAATATTTTCAATGAACATTTTCATAAGTATTTCAGTTTCCATTTAAAAATCGTCCACTCACTTAGATCGTTCAAGCGATCTAACCCCCCCACTCCCAGTTTATTTGTTTTGTATGTATTCCGGAGAATGAGCTCGGGAGGATGGATACTGATGGAAGTCACCATGGAGTTGGTCCACCAGATTAAGTCAGGATCAGAGTTCAGTTCAGTCAAAGTCAGGAAATGTCATGTAACATATAGGTTATATAATAAAGATTACATATGTAATGCATTCTGGTGATCACTGTCAGAGTTGTATGTGTAGTAAAACTGAGTACTTAGTATGAAAGTGTTATGCATTTATGATTTATAAATTGGGCAATGGTCCCATGCATGAGTTTGTATTTCCAGATGAGTTTAGCAGTATTGATAATAGTTAGAGTAATTATAAATAAATATATTATGGTCCCATACAGAGTTCGGCCAACTACTCTAGAATTCGCCTCCTCGAGTAATTATAAATCAATATATTAGGGTCTCGTAACTCTTTCTGGATTAAAAGATACGGTCGTTTAAAGTTTGATACGCGGCTGGAAAATTCTGGACGATAAAACTAATTTTTTTTATTGTTTTTTTATTTTTTTTTTTCTGATGACTCAATAATACAAGGAAATTATGCAAGGATATAAAATTAAGATAATGACTAAATTGAAACAAGGCAAGAACAAAATACACGAAGCAAAAAAACCGATGGAAAAAGACAAGACAACAACAAGAAGCAAAAATGAGTGGAAAAACAAATAAAACTCTTTTTTTTTTAATGAACGAAACACAAAGAAAATAAAATGATAAAATCTAACCTTCGAACCTTGGCTCCAGATACCAGATGATGCGAACCTGCTTTGAAGAAGCTAAGCAAACCCTCACAAGACTGAGATCATTCCCAAGAAAGCCCAGACAATTCAGTTGAAATTCTAAACCTCTGAAGAACGAACAACATCCAAGAGTGCTAATAGGGTGCCACAAAGGGTTATCAGACCTTTGATAAGCCAAAACCAATGAGAGCAAATTGATGGTTCTCAGTACTCACGAATTTGATATATTTTTATTAAAGATGAGTTGTTATTTAAAACATAGAGAGAACAAGCCTTTTATTAGGAGGCTACAACCCCAATCTTCAACCAAAATAATAAATTCTAATTAATACAACATCTAACCCACAACCAAACACAACCAAAATAATAAATCTTAATTAATACACCAACATAAAAGTCAAGTCCTAATAAATCCTAATTAATACATCAAACAAAAAAGTCAAACCCTAATAATATATAAAACACAAAAGGTGTAGGAATAACTTGTGTCGGCCTTTGGAACATGAAGGATTCCAAATTGGACTTTGACGTAAACTACAAAGTTATAGATCCATGAGTCTTCTTTCTAATACAATGTGAATCACCAAAATTAGACATCATATGAGAAAGTTACACCCAAAATATGAAGATTGCATAAATAATGCCACTACTAATCCACTATTCGGAAATTAAACCCAAAATCAATTAAGACAGCCCATGCACTCCAGAACCTATTCCATTTTTGCCTTAGACATAATAAAGCCTTCATATAAAGTCTCATGCATGGACCAAATTCCAGAACCCAATGACTCTTCTGAAGCCACCAAAATGGCCCATATACACCAATCTAACCAAGCTTTGCAATCAGACACAACTTCATGTTAACTTGGCCCAACAAACAGAGCTCATTCTGTATCACATCATTATCCCTCTCTTGAAAAGGATTTGCCCTCGAATCCGAACCCGAATCATAGATAAATATGATAAGATCAATGTGACGATAGTCCTGGAACAAAGTAAAATTGCATGGAAATAATGGTTAAGGTGAGCAAAAGTCAATAATGCCATGTATGACTTTGTTTCAACATTTTTCCCCTCTCAATCTCTCCACTCCTACTCTCATTATTAACTCCACTTGCAACCCCGGAGATATTCCAACATGGATTCACATTTGAAACCTCATTTAAAATAAACTCAACATGCGCATGCCGCTTCCTCAAACAATCAACACATTCATCCGCGATCTGATCAAACTCTACATATTTGGCCACATGTATTTTTTGCACCTCATAACTCATGGCCTCAAAACGAAAATCAGATTGCTCCATATGAAATTCACCTTAACAGTAACTTCAATCACCTTATTTTTTCATAGAAACGTCAACATGTTTCATTTCATTACTCAAGACTACACTCATATCCTTCTTCATTTCATGTTTTGCTAGCGTCTTTTCTCTATCAATTTTGGAAGCTCTCCTAGTAACATTTCAAAGTAAGCAATCGCACTCTTCTGTTTAGCCCACTATTCTTCACTCATCTGCATATTCAACTCTTCATTATAGACCTCTTGTAGGGTTAAAGGAGCAAGCTTGATAATTTTTCCACCATACCTAAATTTATACATATTCTTATCTATACCATAAACTACTTTATTGAATTTATAACAAGGCTTACTCAATAAAATATGCGTATGGACAAGAAGAACCACGTCACACACTACTTGGTTAACTTACTCCCCAATAGAAAAACTTACCACAAACCGCTTATCAACCTCGAACTCTCCAAAATCACTCATCCAATTATAAGGTCTATCAAGAGGTATCAATAGTAATCCCAATTTTTCCACAAGGGTAGTGCTAGCTAAATTTGTATGGTTCCCTCTATTAATAATCATATTACACTCTTTAATTTTGATAAAGTTTCTTGTGCGAAAGATAAATACCTTTTTGTCCATCAGATTATATATATAAATCAATCTCTTACTTGAAAGACAAAAATAATGATTCAAGACTCAAAGAATCACTAATAATACGTAAAACAACACAAAGAAACTCCTTAAAAAAAAAAAAAAAAAACAAATGCAAAACAAGAACACAAACAGAACCGAAACTGGACAGAATCCGTAAAAAATGTTTGATAGCGATTTTGAGACTCGATATGTACACAGACAGAGTTCGGCCAACCAAAATTGCATTCGGTCCTCCTCGAGTAATTATAAATCGATATATTATGCATCTCGTAACGTTTTCTGGATTAAAGATACGGTTGTTTAAAGTTTGATCCGCGACTGGAATATTCTAGAAGATAAAACTAATTTTATTTTTTTATTAATTTTTTTTTCTAATGACTCAAGAAAACAAGGAAATGATGCAAGGATATAAAATTAAGACAATGACTGAATTGACACAAGGCAAGAACAAAATACACGAAGCAATAACCGATGGAAACAAGACAAGACAAAAACAAAAAGCGAAACTTAATGAAAAAACTCTTTTTTTTTGTAATTTTTTTAATGAACGAAACACAAAGAAAATAAAAGGATAAAATCTGACCTTCGAACCTTGGCTTCTGATACCAACTGATGAGAACCTACTTGGAACAAGTCAAGAAAACCCACACAAGACTGAGATCGTTCCCAAGAAAGCCACGACAGTTCTGTTGAAACTCTAAACCTCTGAAGAACGAGTAACAGGAACCTAGAGTGGTAATGGGGCGCCACAAAGGATTAGCAGACCTTTGATAAGCCAAAACCAATGAGAGCAAATTGAGAGTTCTCAATACTCACGAATTTGATGTATTTTTATTAAAGATGAGTTGTGGTTTAAAACATAGAGAGAACAAGCCTTTTATTAGGAGGCTACAACCCTAACCCTCAACCAAAATAATAAATGCTAATTAATACAACATCTAACCCACAACCAAACACAACCAAAATAATAAATCCTAAATAATACACCAACATAAAATTCAAGCCCTAATAAATCCAAATTAATACACCAAACATAAAGTCAAACCCTAATAAAATATAAAACACAAAAGCTGTAGGGACACATTGCGTCTGCCTTTGGACCATGAAGGATTCCGAATTGGATTTTGACGTAAACTAAAACATTGCAGTTCCATGAGTCTTCTTTTCAATGCAACTTGAATCACCAAAATTGGATATCAGATGAGAAAGTTACACCTAAAATACAAAGATTGCGCAAATCTCTCCACTACTAATCCACCATTCGAAAATTAAGCCCAAAATCAATCAAGGAAACCCATACACGTCCATGACCCATTCCATTCTTTCCTTAGACATAATAAATCCTTCATATGAAGTCTCATGCATAGACAAATTCCAGAACCCAAGGATTCTTCTGAATCCACCAAAATGGCCCAAATACACCAATCTAACCAAGCCATGTAACCAGCCACAACTTCAAGTTAACTTGGCCCAACAAACAGAGCTCATTCTGGATCACATCAAATACTCCATGTATATTCCAAGGCTATGGAGATAAAGAATTTAGATACTTACTATGGGATTCGAGGGAAAAGATTATCATCGGATCCGAGATGTAGAGTTTCTTGGAGACAGGACAATTGAAGACATTGAAAAGCCCAAGATGCCTTCCAATTTCAGTGCCGACATAAATCTAGACCCAACACCAACACAATTGGCCACATATAGGGTGAATGATATTTCAGAAGCAGAACTAAAGGAGGCAAATGAGGATGTTGAGCAGTGGGAGACACAGCCCGTCCTATCGGAAGCTACAAAAGAGAGTGTTGTGCAGGGAGAGCTGCAACCCGCTCCGCTAAAAGCTACAGGATCATCCACAGATTTGGATGATGACAGACCTCCTAAAACCAATTGAACTCAGAAAATAAGATCTGAGCGAGGCAGGATTCCATCATTCAGATATCTTGGATCCGAATATATTCTGCTTATTGATGAGGGGAGCCAGAGATTTTCCCAAAAGGCAAGAAGACACTGAGAAACAAATGGATGAAAAAAAACGGCAGCAGAAAAGTACTATGCGGGGACACAGTGAAGTGTGATGTGTAGAGATACGCTCGACATGTCAACAAAGTGGTCACTCGAGAGAAGCTAGAGCGGTACAGAAACATAGTCGGGATAGCTGTAAGATGACAATCATTCCAAATGCAGCTGGAGGGGGAGAATTGTAGTATTTAGTTGCATGCAAGTATGCATGAGTAGTATCCAGCTGCATGCATACTGTGATAAGTTGTTTTCTTTTTCTATTTTCAGTGGAAAAAGATTTTTGTTGACTTGTAAATGATTTTTTGTTGACTTATTCTTGGATCTATTTCTGTTCGCAGAGACTGTCTTGAATTTGAGGCCTGTATTGTGTA
Source organism: Zanthoxylum bungeanum (assembly GCA_019454045.1). Taxonomy (NCBI): domain Eukaryota; kingdom Viridiplantae; phylum Streptophyta; class Magnoliopsida; order Sapindales; family Rutaceae; genus Zanthoxylum; species Zanthoxylum bungeanum. Next base: position 22,839 of record SKCR01040789.1, read on the forward strand.
GGGACATCCTTCAATAGTTCATCCTTAACTTATAAGTTTATAATTTAATTTTATTTTGTTTAATTATGGAAATGTTGATATAATCGGCCTAGTTAGTATGTAAAGATAATAGATTATACATGTAAAGATAATAGATTATACTTTCTGAAGATATTTACATTGATCTGTTTTTTTTTCCTTCTTTTTTTTCAAAGGAAATAAAAAATCTTGTTTAGAAAGATTTTATCCCCTAATGCCTCTAAAACACATTGTGCCAGTACTCTAACGTCCACATATAAATATTAATATTCCAATATCGAGATGAATCTTTATTTATTAGTTTGGTTGCTACATTTCAAAAAGCAAAAAAAAAAATTATGGTTGTCATATCCAATCAAATATAATTCAGAGAAAGGTTGTAAATCTTACATCTATTTGAGAATCTTAATCTTAATTAATGCATAATAATAGAGCTTTTTTCTTATTAAAATTGTTAAATGTAAGTTAACTGGGATCCACAGCCAAACTGATCATAATCATCCAAAAAGATAAAAGTGACCTGAAGATGTTCCTTTTTAGATGCATCTTTAAGACATCAATAATGGGATTGAAGAATAATATCTATCATATCCAAACGCAACCCAAACCTATATGAATAAAATAATAATAATAATAATTTCATTTCAGGTTTTTAGGCAGGTTTTGAGACAATTAATCCCTTATTATGGGGCAGCACACTGCTCATAAAATGTCATGAATTACGTTTTCCAAAAGTTAGCTTAAAATTTCAAGATTGTCCAAACCTTATATTATTAGTCTCGGAATTTCCCTAGATTCCAACACACATCGATAGATGTGAGATATTTTTATCAATATCCAGACCGATGTGAAATATTTTTCTCAATATTCACTCATGTGTAGGGGATCTTTTGATTGGTGGGCTAAGATTCGGGATGATTTTCTGAGATTCGGTTGGGATGAGACGTCTCGATTGTCATATCTACATATTAGAGTTCACGAACCGAAATCAACTTAAAAGTGAACTTAAGAGTTGAAGATCGGGCAAGTCGATCTTATATTAATAGTTTAGGAGCTGCTCTCAGTCGATGTGATATATTTTTCTTTAATTGTATTTATCTTTCAAAAATGCATTTACTATTCAACAAAAGCAATTTTTTAATCTAATATCACCGATATACAACCTTATAAAAAGATCAAGACTATAAAATATCACCACTGAATCCAATTTTTATTTTTTATTTTTTTTTTATTTTTAATATCATATACATTTCTCGACAGTTGGTTCAGCATTTGTTTGACAATGGCTATGTTGTCTTTGTTCTTCATTAAATGGACCATAACATTAACAGTATTCATTTTAATAGAATCACAAAAAGGTAAGATTTGGAGAGAGGCTAATTGTCCCTTCCTTTATTCTATTCTATTATAAATGTCATAAACTGTGAAACTAGTACTGACTCATGGTTTGCTATACAAAGGGCTAACCTCAAACGTAGGAATAGCCAGACGAACAAGAAAACAAAAACTTCTAAAGCAATATATTCTTGTGCTCTTTTTACTAATGGCACCTCAAGCTCATTAGAAAAACAAGCTTGTTGAAGTTGCCAAGGAGGGCTTTGCTCTCCTGGATGAGCTCTATGGCTTTGATGGTGGTTTTTTTTTAAGACTATTACTTTAAGGAAGGTTCGATATCCAGGAGGGATAGAATAGAGATTATACTTAGTCGAAAATGAATGGCAAAGGCCCAAGGGCTCATGAAGTGATCTTGACTAAAAAATGCCTTATTGCAACTAAAAGTTAACCTTACCCTTCTGTCAAGAGAAGAGCTAGCCTAACTAACAAGAGTCCGTCCTTAGCTTAGGATGCATACTTGGGAATGAAGTCGTCTAGCTTTACTTTCTTTTCGAAAGAGGGTCAGAACTCAATCCGGGAATATCATTAGCCCTCGAATGCTCTTGGAGGAAGGAAGCCATCTGCTTGAGAGCATCGAATCGTTGCTGCTTTTGCAATTGGTCTACAAATCGCTGCAACCAATGTCCCGAAAGTAGCCTCCGTCCTGAATTCTATATTAGAATTAGAAAGGGCAGGCAAAGCCCGAAGGCTGCTATCCCAATAGGCCAGCGGGCGGAACGAGGAGAGGCCTCGGCAATCATACCACCGCGGTCGAAAAAGCGTGTTCCCTTCAGATAACACGCACCGTAGGCCATCCTCGGCCTTCTTCGTTTTCGATGAAAAACAAATCAAATCTCTCGATCTCCGAAAGCGTTTTCCTTCACCCGCCGCATCTCGTTTAATAGAAATACCCGACCACACTGTAAAGAGAAGTTTTCCTAATGGCAGAACTTGTTGTAGATGAAGCAAGAAATGATACCGGCCCGACCACATGAGGAAGCAAATTTGGGTTTTTCGGAGAGTTTGTATCAACTCGAACCGATGAGATTCCTTTGTGTGAACCCGGCCTAGTTAAGGAGTTAGAAGGCATGTCTTTGATAAGTATCATCTGCCTCGATATGTCGACACAAGGAGTGAAGATGGGATCATAGGCCGGCCAGTATTGGGGTCACATGACGTATGACCTAAATGGGAATATGTGCTTCCATAAGGCTAATGATGACGAAGAAAAATCAGTGGTTCATAGTAGTCGTAGGCCTTGCCAGCTGCCATATGCCGATATAGGGCCAGGACAGTGGTAGAGCAGAGCTGCCATAGGCCGGTGCAGTAGCATATGAATAAACATATCTGATTAGCTAGATGGAGGGTGGTTGAGGAGAGTAATGGTTGTAATGATGACTAAGCAAATGGAATAGTAGATATAAACATATCTGACTTCAGATTCAATGGAATAGTAGATTTGAGAGCCTATACAAATGGGTTGAAATAACAGTTTCAAGGATCGACAAATTTTACATTTCACAACTTGTATAAGCAAGAACTCGAGAACTAGTGATAGAGAGAGAAATCATGTCAGTTACCAAACCACTTGAGAGAATGGTACTGGGCTCATTAAGACCGAGGTGTTATATTTAATATATCTTTTGAAGTTTGCAATGTATATTAACTCCAGTATTTAATATATCTTTTGAAGTTTGCAATGTATAATGACCATGCTGGTTTGGACAACAAAGGATCTGAATATTATTTTTATCATATAAATACAAAGAACTATTCTTAATATTAATACAAAAGCCTTATGTATCTAATACAAAAAGTGATATAATATTTGCGACACATCCCAGTACAAAATGACAGTCATATAACAAAAGTGTCCCATTCGGCAATGAGATCTCGCATACTCCCACTGCAACTGCATCCAAAGAGTCTCCACTCCCGAACCGCAATTGCATCTCTCCAGGCTTCAGTTTCCTACTTTCCTTCAACACCTGCAACGAATTGCAAATGTGAATGGGACAAGCAGAATCTAAAATCCAGCGGATGTAACGGCTTCACAAGCCAAAGATAAATCAATAACTGGAAAAATAAAAGTTTCTGATGTAGAAGCTCTGTCTCTCCTCACTTGGGCAATGTAATCAGGACAGTTCCTTTTCCAGTGCCCGACTTTGCCGCAGTGGTGGCATTTGTCTTCAGAAGCCCTTTTGGGCTTTGCAATCTTCGCCTGTTGTTGAGGACCAAAAGCCTTCTTCTTCTTCTTGCCTTTCTTGTTCTTTCCCTTGGACCATCCTTGGGAAGAAGCCGAAAGAGAAGTAGTTCTAGGAGGTCGAGTCGGTACTCCCTTCTTGAGGTCCTCTTCTACCGTGAGCAACATCCTATGTAGCTCCTGGTAGGTACAGACAGTCCCGTGCATGTTGAAGTACATCACGAACTGGCGAAATGAAGCTGGTAGTGAACCAATAATGACACTCCTACCGAGAATGTCATTCAAGATGAGATTATGTTGCCTCAATTGATCGATCAAATCGATCATCTGAAGAACATGTGGGCTAACACTTTGCCCCTCATCCAGAAGCGCATGGAACAGTTCCATGGCGACTTTGTGAACAATCACTTGTTCTTGGTTCTCAAACGATTGTCTCAATCGCGTCATCATACTATAGGAATCTAACATACCATAGTACTGTTGCTTGAGTTTCAGAGAAAGTGACCTAAGGATGTATGATTTAACCCTTAAATCATCATCCTTCCAAGTTACAAAAACTTGGCGTTCCTCCTCCGAAGCATCTGCACCCACTGCAAGGGGCAACGGACCCTCAAGAACATAACCCAGCTTTTCGGAATCGAGGACAATCCTCAAATCTAATTCCCAGTCTACAAAGTTCTCAGCGCCTTTCAGTTTGTTCGCATCAAGCATACGCGCAAACTGATTTGTGGATTGTGCCGCCATCGCCAATCTATCATATAGATCACGAAAAACGGTTAGCAGAAATAAAGTAGTTTCATATAATATCAAAAGCATAAACTAGATCATGGAATTTTTAATCTAATATGCCCCTCCAACTAAATCATGCAATACTGTAATCCCAAAATAGAATACAAATATTTAATAATTAAATTAAATACTAATAGTGAAAAGTGGATCCCGTGAATATATTTCGGCTCACAGTAGAGGCACGGTCTCGCCTACGTATATTCATCAGGTAGACAACTCATTTGTCAATCATTCACTAATGACTCCTAAGTATCCGGTCCTGGCCGTTTCTCGTTGTCGCTGCGAAGGCAGGCCCACAAGGAGACGTACCAAGGTTAAACTCATCAATGATAAACTCAAGTTACTCACGTAATCCTGACAGCTAGGGCACGTTCAGAATTCCGCTTTTACTTGAATTTACCTAGTATCTGATATACATCCGGTATAAATAAATCTTTATCGGCTACATCCTCACAACAGAGGCACGGTCTTGGATGTAGTCACAAAGAAGTATTCATAAACCGTATTGACAAGACGGACCATATAACATGCATCAAATACATAATTACATTCAAACCTTATTAATTAGGGATTTTCCGCTAAGTGTCATACACCCTAAATCTAACCAATTTAGATCCTAATAAGCATGCATAAAGTCAAGAAAACATGATTAAACATAGATTCAATGAAGGCTAATCATTTTAAGTGGCCTAGAATCAGACTCGCTCTGATACCATTTTGTAAGGGTTTTTAGGGGGTGAATCCGGTAACGCAGCGGAAGCGGTGAAAATCCGATTTTCAGATTTCAAAACTTTTTCTCGGATTAATTAAATAAAAATATTTATTTAACATTCCAATAATCAAATTATGAAAACAAAATTCAATAAAACAATTTTAAGTGAATTTACCGAAATGCCATTGCTTTGTATTTTTGTTCATTTTAGTCCGAAATTGATCAAATCAATTTTGAATGATTCTAAATCATTTCTAAGATGAACTTAGCATGTTCAAAACACCAAAGCAACCAAAATCCCCAAAATCTCACATCAAGGCCGAGAGCCTCACTAAGGTTCCAATTGGAACACTTTGTCATTTCATGCATCAAAACACATCAAGATGTAATCCAATGAACATGAAACTTTATATGCATCATATACACACACAAATACACAACATATATGAAAATCCCCAAATTTGGAATTGGTCATGAACCCTAATTTTTCAATTTCCACAAATTGGACAAATTAGACCAAATACATTAAATCAATTACTTCAATCATCATTCTTACATCCAATCCAAGTCTCAACACAATGAAACAACTTAAGATCAAATCTAGGTCATTTAAGAGTGGGTCAATAACTCTAGATTAGCAACATGGTTTCCAAAACCTTAAAAGAATAGTTATAACTACAATAGTTACAAGCTTTCTTCATCACACATGCTCAACACTTTCAACCAAATTTCCATCATCAAAAACACAAGAATAATGAAAAGAATAACTTAAGAACATCACAAGATGTTGCCTAGATCCTAAGGAACAAATCCTTTCTAATAGTAAGTTTGAAAAACTTATAAAATCCAAGCTTTTCTTTGAGTTTTTCCTTTTCTTCTTCACTTGCTTTCTTTGTTTTCTTTAATGGTGTTTCTTGTAAAGTGTATTAGGTTATATAATGAAGATGAAATGAAAACAATATATACTTGCTTTATTTTTAGCCTTGGCCGAATTTGCCAAGCCAAATACAAGAAAATAAAATTTCAATTTCATTTGCAATTTCATTAAATCAACTTGCATAAATATCTAAAAACACTTTAATGATATTTATATAAAGTCAACAAAGGCAACATAATCATTTACTTTAAATATCCTAATGTAAGATATTTATATTTTAATTAATTTAATCATTTAACAATTAAATAATTAATTAATTAATCAAATACAAATATATTAAATATATGTATAATATTTACATTAAATATTAAAAACATATATTCATTTAGGATATAAGTCAAATAACTCATTTTGACTATTAATTAATGTGTATTTAAATTAATCAAGTATTAAATGTAAATACACAATAATTAGGCAAATGACTATCTAGTCCCTTTAGCATGTATCTTGCGTCTAACCTTTAAACGAATTTATAAATAATCAATATTATTTATTAATGTTGCTCTAGTGCTCTACGAGTATGTTTCATTATTGAGACTCTCTAGATTCAGGTATATCCGTCACGAAATCTAATTTCATGTCCATAATCTATCCACCCGTAGATTATGACGATCACGGATAATCTCGCTGAACCATACAGGTCGAGGTCATGGCAAATGTATAATTCCTCTGTCACAGGTATCCGGATAAATCCCAGAGATATAGATGTAAACGTCAAATCTCTATCGGGATTATCCAATCGACTATTCTATTAGCAATCTCAAAAAGAATGTTTAGAACTAGCTTCTAAACTTTACCACGGGCCCATGGTTTTTTCTGATTGCTAATCATATGGACTACCTATGCTCTGATACACAGAACTGACGGATCCTACCTTGATACACATAGGACACCCTGAGGATCTATCTACACACACAACGAACAGGCGGAGGTCTGATCTAAATAGATCGGTGACGTGACTGCCGTCTAAGTGCAGAAGATGTCTCATGTGCCCACAATGGCATCTCAAGTCTAAGAATCACAAGTGCTACTCAACCCAAGAAGATTCTTATTGACGCTGGTGTACCATCCATTAAGAATCTTCGGTGAGTCGTTCAGTGTTTATCCACTATAAACACCTACACGTCTATACTAGTCTCCAAGACTAATGGTTCATTGAGAAACCATTGGAATCATATATTCCAGTATACGACATGTACCGGTCTCAACGGTTTACTATACTGACCAAGTAGTGTAAACTTTGACCAGGAACTGTCTGAGAATGACAACGTCATGATACTTCTCAATGTCCATTGCGAAGCTTTTGCAACTGTATCATGACTAATCATTCTCGGGTCATTACGTCTTTACCATATAGAAAGATAGATTATATTATAGAAACTGCATATATTATTCATAATAATAATATTTTACAGAAGTATTTAACAGAAATACAACCGGGAATTGGCGCTCTGAGCACAACCCCAACAAATATATCATAACGTAAAATTTAACAGTTCATTGGTTTTACTAATAGAATAATATTGAATTTATTTTCTGTTTATAACAGAGTAGCACAGGTGATGTGCAATCATTTCCAGATTTTTTCCGTTTGATACAATGAGAGAAATAAATGAATAAATGAAGAAGTTGAACGCTGCAATGTAAGTTTCAGTTTTTAAAATAAATAATTAATATTATATATATTAATTTTTTTTCTCAAATTCTAATATTAACTTATTTTTTGAAACAAAACGAAATGATGGAACTCCAACATCAAACTCAGGAGACAGGGTCCGACCCGATACCAAATGAGCAGTTGTCGCAATTGGTTTTCAAGAATCAGACAGCTTACAACGTTGGCCTTGGCACTCGTAAGAAGCCGACGTCATCTGCACGCAGTACTGTTAATTTAGAAAATGCCTCTTTTTGAGATGAGTTAGCCACCACCCGAGACGAGCTGAAGCAGACTAAGGACGAGCTACAATAGGTCAAGCTGGACCACGAGAAGAAGATGGAGCATCTCGAACAGCAAATGTTGGTTTTCCGTCAGATGTTGGAGGCCTCAATCAGTCAGGGTGCATCGGGCTCGAGCGTCCCCCCATCACAGCAGCAATAAATTTTATATTTGGTTTTGTATAACATTTTGAACAAATAGTTTTAATATAATATGTTTTTTTCTAAAAAAAATTGAATATAATAATTATTATAATATTTCGTAATTCTGTTATTAATCAGAAATTTTTTTCAATTAAATTAATTATTTTAGACCAAAAATAAGTAAATTAATAATTTTTTAAAAAAACAAATTTTTTTAACTATTAGCGTCGACGCCAAAATCAATCTTTTGGCGTCGAACATTTCGACGCTAATAGTTACAAGAAAATCGCCGCAGTAAGTATACAAATATTACTTTTTTAATATACTCTAGCGTCGACATATTTCAACGCTAAAAGTCAAACTTTTAGCGTCGAATTATTTCGTCGCCAAATATAACCTATAGCGTCAGAAAATTTAATTTAGCGTCGAAAAAAATTGGACGCCAATCACAGTCTTTAGCATCGCAATTATTTAATTCGACGCTAAAACTTATTCTCGTCGACATTTCGGCGTCCACTTTTTGCGTCTGATTATTTCGACGCTAATAATATTTTGCGTCGAAAATATGGTTTTTGGCGTCGATTTATTTCGACGCTAAAGGGTATAATTTTTGTAGTGTTCTTTTGGAGGCTAAAAACACTTTCGACACAATAGAAGATAAAAGAAATCAAAAATTTCGAGAATCAAAAAAAGGAAGGAGAAGATTGAAGGTTGGGATTGACAACCTTCAACCACTAATTTTCTCTAACCTTACTCTTAGTTTATTTGTACTTATATTGAATATAATGTTCATGTATTTCTTTAATACCATGAACTAAAACTCTCGCATTAAGATTTCAATGAAATCCAACATTTATAATTAATTAATTGAATTTATATGTGATTGTTTGTTTTAATATTGTTCTCCATGCTTCTTATTGCTTAGCTACAATAAGGTTGATTGGGTAATCACAAAGAAATTGGAAAATTGAGTTATATGTTAGAATTAGATAAAACAACACATGATGTAGTTTATTAGTTGGAGTTCTTTGATAGAATATGAATATACCTACATGGCATACGTAACCCAAATTAGAAGTCGAGCTTAAGAATTCGCCTTATCTTAATTGCATAGAAATATTGTTAGTTAGTTAGTTAAGGTGTATATGCTTACTTGACACTCGAAAAAGGCTTGTGAATAATTTTTTGTTCTATGTTAACAGTTGATTATGGTTGTTTAATAAGATAGAAATTTAAATTACATATAAGCACACAATAAACACAACTCTATACCCAAGGGGGGTGAATTGAGTAATGGCCTAAATATGCGGAATTAAAAATTATTGCCGATTTTATGGTACTAAGCTTGTAGCTTCACCAATTAAGCTTATTAAAAAATTGATCAATCACAATCTTTTCTAATAATATGGAAAGATAATATTAAGCTTACGATAAAATAAAGAGATAGAGTTAGAGAAATTGACACCAGTGATTTACAGTAGTTCGGTCAATCAATTCCTATGTCCACTCCCTAAGCTGCGCTAGAAGATTTTCACTAAGTTGAATCCACAACTTACACCAAGTTTTCCATGGCTCACCCGCAACCAGGAGTTTTGTCCCCTAGGTTCACCCCAAACCTTTACACAAGTGTTTTATCCCTAGGTTCACTCTTAAAACCATTATAATGAGTTTTATTCCTAGGCTCACTCACAACCTTTACAATCTTATAACACCCGGCCAAAAGCAGAATGCTACGGTAGGAGACAGGATTAACCTATCTCCATAACCTCCAAATTTATAGAAAAACGAACATGATATGTTCTAAAATTTGACAACTTAGATAGCAGTCCAACATCAAAATAAGACATGAGAAGACATCAAATTTACAAAAGGACCTCAGGTCCACTCAAAACACATCAAGATCAAAATCAACACTTAAGGGCTCCATGCCCACAACATCAATCAACACTTAAGGGCTCTGTGCCCACAAAATCTCATGCAACCAAAACTTTTACTTAATAATACAAAACAACATACTCAGCATGACAAAAAACATATTAATCATATACTCTAAACTTCTAAAAAAATTCCTAGGACACTTGCGAGAGTGACTACAATTTGGGTGATCCGCATCTCGAGCATGGCTTCCAAAGCAGAAGTGGTTGACCCATCTGGTAGCCAACCTGCAAAACTAGCAAACTAGTTTAGTGTGAGTTATAAAAACCCAGTAAGTAACTATGCTCGTACTACAAATAAACATACAAGTCAAGCATATTAGAGTTTTTTTCAGGATGACTAAATTATTACGAGTTCAGATTTATCAACTTCATATCGTCCTCTATTCTTTGCACACGCCAAATCCTCATATTTATGTGTTTATATATATATAGGCAGTCTAATATGCAAAAATCCAAAGCTTATAAAGTAAAAAATTCAAATATCACAGAGTATGTTACTAAACATCGAATTCGTTTTAATCATGTGAAACATGAAACTATACATTCATACTTTATCACGAATAAACATTTTTGAAATATCATAAAATTGGTGAGTCAAACAAACTTTCTTTAACTTTCTTTAATCACGATAACCTTACGAAAGCTTAATATTTGTAACCTATATGGAGTCACATGTATCAGTTCAGAAACCATAGCTTACTTCTCATACATTCATGCAAATCCAATTTCAGAATTCTTACTTAGAGACATGTCTAGCCCCAGATACTCAGAAACATATTTAGTTTCTTTCATAATATACGTACATACGATAACAAACTTCGTAAACACACTTTATAATCTCTTTTATTTACTCTGGTTTTCAAGCCATTCATTCATCTCACGAAAGCATACACAGTCCATACATATCACGAGATCTATCATACACACACATACACTCAGACATATATACAATCATCGTGCAACAGGCAACGGAACATACATAGCAGTCAACACTTTAAAAAACACATAACTCAAATAACACATACATATATGCTGGTTTATAAAAACCATGCTCGTACGAGACTCATTACCTATTTTAGAATAGGTATGAGATGAATGTCGTCTGAAAGGATTTCTTACCAGCTCAGCTACAACACCACAAAAATATTAACCATTAAACATACACACAGGCGTACTTATCACGTAATACAAAGTCATCACATAATTTTTATACATAAGTACATACATGACAAAAACATCTGAATCTTCATCCAAATACTCATTTACAAACATATATTTAAAACATATGAATGCATATTACTACGAACTCAAATGCTAAATCTTTAACCGTCCTCATATCCTTCACTTATCGATCAAACATCCCAAATTTCAGATTTTCTATCTAGAAACCTCTTATACATAAGATTATCAATTATGCTTATCCATTCATGAAGAACTTAACTTATACTCATTTCTTATCACCCTTAACCAATCCAATATTTATACCGATAATCGCATGTATGAGTCAATAATAAACTTATTGACAAAACATACAAATACATATGCTTATATAAATTCAAGAATCATAACTTATTCCATTTACCGATTTTGTATACTCAAAATATACATATCTCATCATCACAGACATATACAAATACGTGTGTATATACTTATACATGTGCTTATACACATATTTATACATACACATACCATTATAAGTTCATACACTTACATACGCCAATACACATATGTAGACAACAAAATCATCAAATATTTCACTTCATATCTTAGCATTAACCAAAAATCCATACATTTTATGGTCGATTATCTTAACCATACGTAATCTTGAACTCCGTACTCAAAACCACCTCCTAACTTTCATCTTTTAATCCTAACATTTCAATTATATATATATATATATATATAACACGAATTTACCAATTTAAGTCCTCATCATATGGGTTACTTATATGGCTTCGTGAGCAATCCAGGTCCTAGCCACATATCTCAAAACAAATCACGAATCGCCGTCAGAATCACAATTTTACAAAATCTTGACTCAACTAACACAAAATTCTTGATCTTTCTGGGCCAACCAGATCAAGTCCGATCCTAATGATTTCAGTTCCATTAATCTTAAAACATCATTACAAACTAATCTAAGTCATTTGTTAATTTAAATCCTCGGTTAACACATTTTTGGAAAATCGTTCGAAAAAGTTTCTACAAACGCTACGGAAGGGTCCCGAACCCTCCGAATCTGCCAGGATTTATCTAAACATTATTGTATCATCATATATCAATACACGAAAAATCCACTTTAACCAAAAATTTACATAATCTATCGGATCGATCCAATTCATTATGTTTTCACTCGGATTCTACCAGATACACATATTCACTGTACTTATACTCAAACAAATTAATTTATATCATTACGCTACTACACAAAGCTATTGGATACATTATAACATTAAATGAAAAATTTGAAATTAAAAAATTTTTACCGGGAGATCTTACCGAGATTTCGAGGACATATACGGACTCCAAGAAATCCCACGAACGTGCTGGAATCAATAGAATTTCAATTGGAGCTACTGTTCATTCATAGGTCACTATTCACCATTGTTTTCTCTCCCGTTTCATGTGCAACCGTGCACAGAACGGAAAAATTATCACCGTCAACTTATAGTACTATGCGAGAGCTTCGATTTGGTAGTTGGCTTGGGCCGTGAAATGAATCCATGAGCCGAGATCAAGATACATATTCACGCGCATCTCTCTCTCTTCTTCTCACCGTTGCCAATGTCCTGGGGCTGCAGCCAACCACCACAAGGCGGAGGGGTGGCCGGTGCACCCCTTTGGACCATCGTGCCGGCCGATAATGGCTGGCAGGCCGCCGGCGCGACCAGGGGATTCTCAAATGTGTTTTTAAAGATGGGTGGTCGAGTGGGTAGTTTTGTGAGGTTATGCCATTTTCATGAATTCTGAAAACCTTGGGGTATTTATAGAAATTATTTTGAAAATTTGACCCCACAAAATTACAACTAAGTCTCTACCATGGGGCTTTCTCAAAAAATCTCATTTGGAAGCTCTTCTGATGAATTTTGAAAAATATTCAGCACGAAAGTTATTCGTCTCGAAAAAGTGAGTCCAATGGTTCATGAATCAGCCCAATCGAAGATCGTTTTCTATTTTTATATCTGGAACAATAAACTTTTACTTGTATAATGATAAAAACAGGAATCGCGTAACTAGTTCTTAGAACCACCTATTTTCCAACATGACGAAGCTTCAATTTAAAATATTCCGACCTATTTTCCAACACAAACTCTTATTTTTGAATATTATCCAGTTCCAAATCCTTAACTTTAATTCGGAAACCTTCCATAATTATTTCGAAAAAAAATTGGGATATTACAAATCTACCCTTTTGAGTATACCTACTCACAAAGGGATTTTCACAACCTTAAGTGTTTGATAATGAAGATTTTACAATAACACTTGGACACTCACAAAATATAAGAAGATTTTAGTGTGAGTTGCTAACCCAAGTAATCTAAACTCACTACTAATGATATGAATGTGTAGTGTGTGAGCTTTTGTATGAAAGTGTATGATAAAGAAGATTTAGTAAACTCTATGTTTATGCCTTAGTAGAAATTGTATGCAGGTTCAAAAGTTAAGAAAAAATGAATTTGGGGCTCAATATATAATGAAAGTGTAAACTTCCCAAATAGCTTTGTCTGAGACCGATATGTCGATCTGCAGAGGCTGGTATGCCGGTCTGCCAAAGCATAATGGCGGTATGGAAGCCGGTATGCCTGTTTGCTTACTGGTATGTGGACCAGCATGGTCTGTGCTGGTTTCTGAGAGCATGTAAGATATGAATGTTGACATGTATGAAGACCGTTATGCTCTATGTCGATTCCAGTAGCTGTACAAACTCCAGAGGGACTGGTATAGGTGACCGATATGGAGTATCCGGTTCTATAGGCGATGCAAAACTGCTCAGAACATAGCAGAGGCACCGATATGCCAGTGTGGTGACCAGTATGTCGGTCTCAGTGTCAAAATGTCAGGATTTGAAGGTTAAAAATATTTTGCACGTGAACCTAATGCATCTATATAAATGTGCATATGTCCTATGAGGTTAGAGACTTAATTTAACAACTCACTTACAAAGAGACCCCTAAGATAAGACTACATAAGATATTCTCCGTTTGTTCGCTCGAGTTTTCAAATCCATTGCTCTTCACCACAATGTGTATTGACATCTTTTTTGTATTGTCCGCTAATGCGCGTCAAAGACTTCTAGTGTTGCATCATCAAAATCCATCTTGAGAATATGTCGCTAACAGAAAGAAGATAGATTTAAGTGAATATTATGGAAAAAATTTGATCTTAATCTTAATATTTTTTAAGTAATCTTGTGTATTTATATTCACCAATCACTTTAGTTTTAGTCTAATTAATTTCTATTCTATCATTCTCTCTGAAATCGTTAATATAAATAAGATTAGGATTGATATAATTTTAATAATCAGTATTAATAAAAAAAAATACTTATGGAAACTATATCTTTATATAGTGAACTTCACATAGAAGCTAGTCCCAAAACCAACCTAGATGAAAATATATTCTTTCCATGCTTTTCAGTTTTCAGGTTTGGGCAGGTACTATGTTCCCCATTAATTTATAATATTGTCGTCCTGTGTAATTGTTGTAAAATTAGTGTCATTAAACAGCAATAAACATGCAAATCAAACAGATCAAACTACCAAAGTAGATCTAGATGCAAAACCCTAAAACCAGAAAACTTGAAGACAAACCTGGAAATTGAGATTACAGAAACAATCCAAGTCGAGAAGATCTCTGTCCTTAAGAACTTATTGGCCCCGTCACAGGTGCTCTACGGATTCAAATTGCCAACGTTCTCCCAGGATAACTTGGATACTTCTTGTTCAAGGAGCACTCCTTAACAAGTATTCGAACTCGGATTCAATGGTGGATCTCTCTCTCATAAACAAGGAAAACACAATGCTTCTTTTGTTAGATATTCTGTATATGTTCTCTTTTTACATTTGGAATAAATGCCTTCTTTTATAAGGCATGGAGGGGTGCCAATAGGGCACCCATTGGGGTGGGTTGCAACCCTCCAAGGATTGCAACCTCTCATACACCTCTTGAAAATCCCAATGATCTACCTATACATATACATATCCTATTTAATGAATTTGAGGAATTTACAATAATCCCCCACAATTCTTCAAATATTCAGTCAGGCACGTGATAGAGATACCGTGAGCTAAAGCTGCATCGAAATAGGTAGCTTTCGCCTTGAACCTTTCCTAGTGAATGACAATCGGATTTACTTGGCAAACCAGTGACCCATAGTCTTGAACTGTTCTGCCGTTGGTGCAAACCAAGACAATTTCCAAGACACAGCTTTAATTCGACCATTTTCCCGTTCTACGGTTGTGTTCATTTCAGCCCTGAACAACGGTCCCGGATTCATCAAGCACTTTAGGGTAACCCGCCTTTAAAGGTTCCCATGCAAGCAGCCTCACTTCTTACTTGAAATAGGTGATCTACTATGAAGAGGTAATCTGTCTTTACCCCCATTAGGACTCATCTCCTAATATAGTGATCATTAAAAGCCTTAGCTTATCCTAACCAATGACAGACAGCACTCAGCGTCATTATCGGAATGGGAAAGAGTACAAAATTCTTCAGTGCTTGTTTTGAATTGCACAAAGTTTTTGTTGTCCCTTTTGAACCTAGATCTTGGGATCTCCAGTCAGCTAGGTTGGGTTTCCACAGTGACAATTCTTATATTATAGGCTTCAAGCCCATTCCCCTCGATGACTTCTCAACTTGCTCTCGAGGTAAACCCTTAGTTAGTGGATCCGCTAGGTTTTTCCTTCGACCTGACATAATCGATCGTTATTATGCCACTTGAGAGCAGTTGACGTATGGTATTATGTCTCCGACGTATGTGTCGAGACTTACCATTATACATTGTATTTTGGGCTCTCCTAATAGCCGATTGGCTTTCACAATGTATGCTAATCGTTGGCACCGGTTTGGCCCAACTAGGAAATCCTCCAGGAAGTTTCTAAGCCATTCTGCTTCTTCCCTTTTTTGTCTAATGCTATGAACTCAGATTCCATAGTAGACTGGGCAACACATGTTTGCCTCGAGGATTTCCATGACACGGCTGCATTACCAAGTGTGAAAACAAATCCACCGTAGAGTTGGAATCCACTATATCAGATATCCAGCATCAATGTATCCCTCTAGAACAACAGGATATCTCTCGCAATGTAGCCCATATTTTGAAGTTTCTTATACCTCAAAACACTACTATGGCTTTTCCAGTGGTTATGTCCTGGATTGCTAGTATATCTGCTAAGCCTATTCACAGTTTGAGCGATATCAGTTCGTGTGCAATTCGTGAGATACATCAGACTTCCGATGATCCTTGAATACTCTAATTGCGATATGCTTAAGCCAGTATTCTTTGATAGAGGAAGAGTTAGGTTAGCTACTCCCAAATCTTTCATATCAAATTTGCTGGTTAACACTTTCTTGGTAAACTAAATCAACTCATGATTATTACCAATTATCATCATATCGTCTACATAGAGACATACAACTAGATATCATTCTTGAGTTGATTTGGCGTATATATACACTTATCACACTCATCGGTTTTAAACCCACTTGACAACATCTCTTTGTCAATGTTCTCATGTCATTGTCTAGGTGCTTGTTTTAATCCGTACAAGGATTTTACAAGTTTGCACACATTCTGTTCTTATCCAGGAACATTAAACCCTTCTGGTTGTTCCATGTAAGTCTCTTCATCCAATTCACCATTCAAGAATAACGTCTTTACATCCTTTTGATGTATTTCAAGACCAAATATAGCTGCTATAGCTATAAGCATTCTACTGATGTGATACGAATCACTGGTGGATAGGTGTCAAAGTAAACAAGGCCTTCTTTCTGTCTATAATATTTTATGACAAACCTCGCCTTGTACTTATCTATTGATTCATCCATTTTCATCTTTCCATTTGTATATCCATTGTAACCCAGTGGCTTACAACCTGGAGGAAGATCAACCTACTTCCAAGTATGGTTTTGTAGGATTGAATCAATCTTATTTTCATAGCCTCTTTCCACAAAGGTGTCTCCGTAGAAGACATAGCTTTCTCATAGCTTCGAGGCTCATTTTCTAACCAGTATGTCTGAAAATCGGTCCAAATGACTTAGACGACGTCTAGGTTCATTTGCCTCAACATTTCCATGTTGATTTGACTCTTGGTCAACCTGATCACTGTCATTGACAGTATCAACAGATCTTTTGAGAGACTCTTTTCTTTGTCTTTCCTTACAAGGAAATGTCTCTTCAAAAAATATTGCATTCCTTGACTCAATTATCATTTGGATTGATGTCAGGAATCTCATTCTTGTGTACCAAGAATCGATACGCACTACTATTGCAAGCATATCCGAAGAATATACAGTCACAGTTTTGGGTCATATTCCACCTTCTTAGGTTTAGGAACCATCACCTTGGCAATTGACAAGACACCCCACATTTTCAGATATTTGTAGGAAGGTACATAACCTTTCCACAACTCATATGGTGTCTTGTCCAATCTTCTGTGAGGAAGCTTGTTCAGAACGTAGTTCGCGGAAAGCAGGGCTTTCCCCCACAAGTTCTGAGGTAAACCAGAACTAGTCAACATGGCATTCATCATTTCCTTCAACATTCGGTCTTTGCACTCAGTAATCCCATTGAGGAGAATAAGGAGCAGTGGTTTTGTGAATAATTCTGTGCACAGAACAATATTCACCGAATGATGAAACATATTCACCACCACTATCACTTCTGATTCTTTTGATTTACTTGCCAAGTTGATTTGCAACTTCGTTCTCAGTGTATAAAGCTCTCAATAGCTTCAGCTTTGCTCCTCAGCAAATACACTTAACAGAACCTTGTGCTTTCATCGATAAAAGTGACAAAGTACTTTTTACCGCCTCTTATTTGCACAATATTCATGTCACACACGTCAGTGTGTACAAGTTCCAAGGGTTCAGAACTTCGTTCTATGATGTTCTATATATTTTTGCTTCAACACATACCTCACACTCATGTTGGCTATCAATGCAAATTTAGGTATAAGGTTCATGTTAATTAATGTACGCATTGTATCATAATTAACATGTCATAACTTCTCATGCCATACATTTTGTGACTCAATAATATAAGCAGAAGTTTCAGCTTTATTAATAGCACAATTGACAGTCATTGAAAAGACCCTCAGCGAGGTATCATTTTCCTACATAGACATCATTTTTGGTCAATACAATCTTGTCAGAAACAAATAGAAACCTGAGACCGAGTTCTTCCGAATATCAGGAACATGCAAACATTCTTATATGTAAGCTCCGTTCCGGATATCATTTTCAGAACTATTGTGCCTTGTCCAACCACTCTAGAGGTAGACGAGTTTCCCATTGTCAGATGATCGCCGCCATCGACCTTTCTGATACGAGGAAAACATCTTGCTATCAGCACAGATATGACGAGTAGCCCTGGTGTCTACCCATCATTCTCTCGGATTCCCAATCAAGTTGGCTTCAGTTACCACTGCTGAGAGATTCATTTCTGAAATCTCATCAGTTAACTGCTCATCTTCAGCGACATAGGCCTCATTTTTCCTGCCATTATCCTGAGATATATTTTTTCTGCAGTCCTTTGTCATATGACCGCTCTTTTCACAGTTGTAACACCTCTCATTGAACTTCTTGTTCGCTTGGGAAGAATCAGCTTCACTGTTCTTTCTTTTCTTGCTACCATTTACATCCTTAAAGATGTTGGCCTTAGACTCCATAGTCTTGTAGCTGGCCTTCTCGGAAATCATGTTGTCATGTTCGATTTTCAATCAAACTCCAAGGTCTTTATGCCAAATTTGCTTAATGGGATACACTTTTTATCACCTCCATCCCTTGGAAAAAAATGGTGACCAAAAAGGATTTTTGAATTTTCTTTTACCAGTAAATTATTATTTTTGAATGAATGATCTCGGTAACTATAGTATCATATCAAGATTTTACGCCCCAACTAGGTTTGTATCAAAAGCTTTACTAAATCATATGCAATAGTATAGAGAAAGTATTATTCATCATAAAAAATAAATAAATAAAAAATAAAAAAAGGAGTTCAGTGCATTACAAAATAGAAAACAAAGGACCTACCCTATGAAAATAAGAAAAATGAAGTTACGGATCTCGTTAAAATCTTATTATTAAAATGATGGTGTGGGACAAGGAATGAATCACACTCCAACCATGAATTCGGCCAATTCTTCAAAGAAGTTTGCTCAATAACAATAATAGCTCTCATGATTTTTTCAAAGTAAGTGTTGTAAATTCTCTAAATATTTAGTATTTGTGTAGGAGAGTCATGTCCTTTGGATTGTGCTCTATGGGAAAGACACAAACATGTAGGGACATGTCCTTTAATTTAGAAAGATGAGACTCTAGGCCTCAAATAGCATAAAGGAGATGGGCATAACCCTTGGGAGGGTTACACCCCACACCAAAGGGTGCCCTCAAAGACACCCTTCTATGCCTATAAATTAAGAGGCCTTCAGTTCATTTGGTATAAAGAAAAAATAAGTCCCATACATGGTCATAGAGTGTCCTTTAAGAAAAAGAGAGTTTCCACCATTGTCTTAGTTAAAGATCTTGTGAAAGGAGTGCCCATTTTCAAAGAGGAATCCAAGTAATCCTAGGAGAACATTAGCCACAAAACCATCTGTAGAGCACCGAGACGGGGTTAAAAGTTCTTAAGGACAGATGCAACTTGACTTGGACCAAGTTGATCATCATCTTCAAGTTTCCAGGTTTTTCTAAAGTCTAATAGTTTATGTTAAATTGGCATGTTAGTGTAGATTTGATTTCCATTGTTCTATTCTGGTTTTGAATGATTAAGATTTTTTCAATGCATGTTAATTTTGTTTAATGACACTAATTATACCAACAATCATAAGAACTTATTACCTTAAGTGTTGTTAGATGAGAATTTGTATGTGTTTATCGCCATTTTTCTGGAAAAATATATTATGTGCATGAAAAATACGCAAGAGCGTTCGGACGCCTGACGAACGCGTAGGTAAAACTTTTGATTTTTTTGTAATCTCGTTCGAACGTGTCTTCAAACGCAACTCGAACGCAAGTCTTATGCCAAAGAACATTCGAACGAGTATTCAAATGCAACACGAACGTAAACTCTCTGGAACATTACGTTCGAACGCATTTTCGAATGCTACACGAACGTGAACTCACTGGATAGTTTTGTCCGAACGAAGAAACGAACTTGATACTAACAAAATTAATCCTGGAATTACATTTAGATTAAAATAGACTTAGATTAATTTATATTATCATAGTATTAACTTAGTAAAATCATATATTGTATTACAATAAACTTGGTAGTATAGATTTAAGTTATATTAGGGTGTTCAATTATCAAAAGCATACATATAGTGATAAAGTTGAAATTTAATTGTGTGTTTCATACTTGGTTGAGAATTAAAAGTGTAATTTTACACATGTAATTCCGTCCAAGCTTGATTGATTAATACACATTTACATATATAAATCTACACATATCTTATTGTGAACTGAAGTGTAATACTGGGTTTGAATCTCTAAGATATTTTATTGAGAAAGTGTTGTGGGACACAGGAACTGGGCGACGCATGCTGTCCCGGGCTCGCGGCCCGGTTGGGAGTACGGAGTAGCCTGCGGGGGACTAAACCGGAGAATAATGGAGTCGCCATCTGGTGTGAACTGGGAAAATAGTTTAAGGCCGCACTCACCCCTGACAAGGGAAGACCTCAAACCGTTGGGTTCGGAATGGTCCCTTACTTATGCCACTTGTAATAAAATGATTTGTGCGATAATTCATTCAAGCCTAAGCAACATTTATTTCCAAGGATAATTCGCTCCTAAGTTCGCATGCATACATCAAAAGTTCATCTAAATTCACATGTAACACATCTTCATATTTGCATACAACCTATGTCTGAATTTGCATACAGCCTATTTGCATATAATCTATGTCTCAATTTACATGCATAAAGATAAATTAACATACGGCAAGCATACAACTTAATAAACACATTGTACTCATACATGTGGGGAATACAAATGAATGACAAATGCACAATCATGCGTAATAAAGAGAAGCAATCAAGTTCATCATACGAAGGGATAACTACTAGGGAGAATTATGCACAAAATATGATGAAAATGACTCAGTTCAGTGGGTGCGCGTTCGTGTAGCGTTCGTAAACGTGTTCGAACGGTAAACAGAAGGTTCGCATTCGTATAGCGTTCGAGAACACATTCGAACGGAACCAGACCTGATGCATGATGAAACTAAGAAAATACGTGCGCATTCGTGTAGCGTTCGAAAATGCGTTCGAACGGTAAACAGAAGGTTCGCGTTCGTATGGCGTTCGAGAACGCGTTCGAACGGTAAACAGAAGGTTCACGTTCGTATGGCATTCGAGAACGCGTTCGAACGGAACCAGACCTAATGCATGTAATACATACATAGACAAACAAATTCACAATGTAGGACCTCACGTATCCGATTGAACTCATTCCCATCCAATCATATGTACCTCGTTCGGCGCGGCAAAGCATCGTGGTAAAGGATTTTAACCTCTCAAAATAAAGGACCTTTAATTGCACTTACTAAGCCCATGCGCTAATAACACAATGCATATAAGAATTAAAGACAACAATATCGGACTTCGTATACCCGATTGAACATATCTCACATTCAACCGAATATACATCATCCGGCGCGGCAAAGCATCATGGTAAAGGATTTTAACCTCTCAAAATAGAGGACCTTTAATTGCACTTACTAAGCCCATGCGCTAATAACACAATGCATATAAGAATTAAAGACAACAATATTGGACTTCGTATACCCGATTGAACATATCTCACATTCAACCGAATATACTTCATCTGGCGCGGCAAAGTATCGTGGTAAATGATTTTAACCTCTCAAAATAGAGGACCTTTAATCGCACTTACTAAGCCCATGCGTTTTACCTCGTCATTACTCAAATAACATGCAGAAAATAAATAATGATAATAAACAAATCAAGGTAATCATGAAATAAAGTACGTGTCGTATACTCAAGTGGTACGTGGAGTTGTATCCTGAGTACAGATCATACTACCATCCATTCGGAATCGGCTATGAAATTTATGTCCGGGTTTCCATCCTATATACCACAAGAGGCGACACATTCATTCATTCAAGGGCCACAACACACATTATACAATGACTCTCGGAAGTACCGTACACGGTCGTCGGAAGGGTGGATGCTCCGCAACTCCTCCAGTTCACTGGTTCAACGTCTTCTCTTGCTGTTTCGTTGCTCAAGCTACCGTTTTCGCTCCGTTTCACTGTTGTTTTGCTGCTGTCTTACTGCTGATTTACTGTTGTATCTTGGTCACTGTTTGTTGCATTTTTTAGTCACTGTTTGTTGCGTTTTTTAAGGGCTTCAAGTGCAGTTTTTTAGTTATTGTTTTAGGTGATTTGAGGGCTGTTTTAGGCTGTGATTTTCGGTAATGCAAGGGTGTTTAAGGGCTTTCTGTTTTCGGTTATGGAGAGTGTTTAAGGGCTGTGATTTTTTGATAATCTAAGGTGTTTATGGGGGCTGTGTATTCTGCTATGGAGGTGGAGGAGGAGAGAAAATTCTTTGCTTCTTTTTCTTGTATGGATGCTAGGAGTTTTCTTTTTTGTGAATGAGCTAGGAGGTCTCAAGGGTTGGAATTGGGTTTCTTTTATAGGCAAAGGGCTAGGGTTTCCATGTGCTTGTATAGGAAGAAGACCAATTAGTGTCTTGCAAGGAAAGTATATATTTTAATTGGGGGACATGTTTGGTTGGTTTAGGAAGTTAATATATTTAATTTGTTTTGATTAGGCATGAAATTTGTTTAGTTTGGTATATAATAATCTTGATTGATTTTAGCTTGGTATGTGATTTTTAGATTTTATTTAATTCCCCATGTGTTAAATATGTGTTTTATTAATTGGGATGTGTTTTATGGGCTTTGGTGGGCTAATTAGGCTTGGGCGTGAGGCTAGCAGTAAAACCAGAAATACCGACACCGTTCGAACGCCCATTCGAACGCGACACGAATGCCCGCAATCTGCTTGACGTTTGAACGTGTTAACGAACGCAGCACGAACGAAAATAGTGAACTTGTGAAATGAATTTGATGACATGCTCATTCTGAATTTCCCATTCCGACGTCCGTTTCCCATGACTTCCGTGACTTAAAAGGTAGTGTCTCCAAATGAGACTCATCATAGGGACTCATATGCAAAAATGCAGTGCCTACAAGTGTTTAAAGGATATTCTGTCAAAAAGCGATAAGAGCCTAAGTGGGCAGAGATTTAAGTGATCACTCTGGACCCCCCTCGTCCTCTGAGAATATTCCTTTATTTTCTTATCATAAGAAACCTTAGTCGTAAATTAAATGACTTGTGTTATTTGGTACTGCTGTCTAATATAACAACGAGTGAATTCTTAGTATATCACTTAAATAAGATCATTCGTTTGATCATTGTGCAATTTGTCTTTTGTAGACTTATTGATTACTGTTGGTTTTCCCAGTTACAAATGGCTAGCGAAAATATCGCAATACCGGTCGGTCATAGAGAAAAACCGGAAAAATTTTGTGAAGCAAACTTTAAACAATGGCAAAGCAAAATGTTGTTCTACCTGACAACGCTGCAGTTGGCTAAGTACCTCAAATATCCTCCGGGTCCTGTGGAGGGAGAAATGGAAACAGCCAAGCAACTACGAGAAGAGACATGGTCGTTAGGCGAATTCTTGTGCAAGAACTACCTCTTGGGAGGACTTGACAATACCCTGTACAATGTGTACCAATGTATGATTTC
Organism: Zanthoxylum bungeanum; assembly: GCA_019454045.1. NCBI lineage: Eukaryota > Viridiplantae > Streptophyta > Magnoliopsida > Sapindales > Rutaceae > Zanthoxylum > Zanthoxylum bungeanum. Next base: position 46,884 of record SKCR01040789.1, read on the forward strand.
TGCGAAGATTCTCTGAGAATCTCTCGAGAAGAAATAAAAAACCGAGGATGCCAGGCAGAAGACATTTATCGTGGGTAGTTTCTTGGACTACAAAATGATAGATTCAAGAACAATAATGTCTCAATTGGGTAAACTATAATTGATCATGTTAGGGTTTTTGGGCGCGGGCGCAGCGGAACATCGCGGTTTAGGTGAAATCGTAATTTTAAAACTTTTTAAATTACCGAATGAATTATTCAATATCTAATATGAATAATTCATTCATATTTCAACTAAATATATTTATTCGATATCAAATAAAGACATAAATAGTTAAGGAACGTCGCGGAATTTTTACGAAAATATTTTTCCTTAAAATGGCATAAAACGCTTTTTTGACCGAACCGACCACCCAATACACATAAGGGCTGCCCAGGTCAGCCCCAACAGTATTAGGGGAGTTCATGGGCTGCCTGAACAATGACAAATTCACTATTTGGGCAGCCATCACCCGGTTGGCTCAAAAGTCACCCGACAATGACGTTTTTTTACCGTTTTCGCTTATTTCAACCTGAAATAATTTCCGGAAATTGTTCTAACACCCAAAACACATCCAATACATTTATATGACATTATTTTCATCACCATATGAATAGTATTTCCAGATCTGATCCAGAATCAAAAATATCAATTTTTCATGCTTAAAATCAATTTTTCAACATTAATCTAATTAATCTTAACACCAACCAAAGTCACCACAAATGAACCACCCAAGAATAATTCTAGGCATTACAAGAGTGGTCATAACACTCTAAAATGGCAACATATCATCAAATGATCAAATTGAATAAATATTACAATAATATTATCCAATTCTACTTCACACATGCAATAAGCTTCCAAATCCATCCTCCAAAACCAAAAGCCCCAAATTTATAGAAAGAAAGAAACCCTATATCTCACTAGATCTTCAAGAAACAAGAAACAAGATTTCTATGCTTTAGGGATTTGTAGAATTACCTTTAATCATGTAATTCCTTAAGCATTTTTCTTGATTTTCTTCATTTCACAACTTGGATCATCAAGAAATAATTTCCCCCTTTTTAAATTCAAGTTGCTGACTTTGGATGGGCAAAATTGTCAATTTCCCAAATTTAATCCAATTAAATTAAATCAAACTTTATGTTAGCAAATAAAATTTGCACTCCTAAAGTTTGATTAAACCATGCCAGGTGTACAAATAATAATTAAACATATTGCATAAAATTTTTGTAATATGGATATTCGTTAACTATTCAAATATACAATATTTAAATATCTAAATAATCAATTAATAAAATTATTATAATATATGTATTTTTATTTACATTAAATAACAAATACATATAATAATGACATGTGTCAAAGTCTCATTTAACAATTAATTAATGTGTATCTAATCGAATTATATATCAAATACAAATACATAATAATTACGATTGGCCAAAAATGCCCTTATGCATGTGTTTTCGTTTAACCGTTTAAACGATTCGAATTAACTCATTTAATCCGTGAATTATTATGAATAATCTGTATTATTCAAAACGCGTTGCCGAAGTGTTCAACGAATACACTTCATATTGTGGAACTCTCTAAGTTTTGGTTTATCCGTCACGAAATCTAATTTCGTGTCAATAATTCACCTACTCATGAATAATGACGACCACGGATAATCTCGCTAAACTATGCAAGTCGAGGTCATTGTATACGTATAATCCCTCTGTCACAGGCTATCCATATTATATCTGGGAAATAGATAAGAACGTCAAATTCATTTGGTATAATATAGTCGACTTTCAAATTTACGATCTCTAAATAACACTCTGAACTGATTTCCGAAGTTATACCACGGCCATTGATTTACTAGATCGCAAACACGTGCATGATGCTTATACCTTGTACACAGGACTGACTGATTCTATCTTGATACGCACAGGATATCATGAGCATCAGTCCACATCCAACGAACAGGTGGAGTTTTGATCTAAATAGATCGGTGACGTGACTGCCATCAAAGTGTGGAGGATAACTCATATATCCACAGTGGTATCTCAAGTCAAATGACCACTATGCTTCCTTAACTCGAGAAGATTCCTATTGACGTTGGTGTACCATCTATTAGGAAATCTTCAGTGAGTCGTTCAGTGTTTATCAAATAAACATCTACATGTCTATACGAGTATCCCGAGACTCATGGTTTTTTGGGATAAACCATCGGACCAAGTCACGATATACGACATGTACTGGTCTCAGCGGATTTTACTAACCGACCCATGTTAGAAAATCTTGACCAAGAACTTTATTTAAGGATATGCAACTTATAGTGATGATTCCCAATGTCAATTACAAACTATGTTGTAACTGCGCACTACGTTGTAAATCCTAGGGTCTTTGTCTAATATACACGTATCACTAAATCAGATCTAGTTTCAATCTAATCATAATTAGATATCTAATCGTAATTAAATAAGTAATATTATTCAAAAATGAATTGTTTGTATTTATGAATCGAACATAAATACGATCTAAATTGGCATTCTGAGCATCAATCCTAACAATTTCTCCCACTTGCTCTAGTGCCAATCCACGGTATCATATACATATCTCAATGTGTATCACATACTTATGGCCCTCAAGAGCTCACCTAGCACTCAAGAGGTAGGCAACAACAAGTAAGCCCGCTTTGACAAATTGAGTTTGTCCAACAAACCCAATTATTTTCCTTAGCCAACATCATTCATATTTTATAGAACCCAAGTTCTACATCAATATGACTCAAATACGATATTAATATTGTGTTATAGCTATTATATTGTCTATGTATTTAGAGATCAAATCCAAAACACTATGAGACAACCGCAAGCACAACACTAACATTAAAACTTCTAATCTGTTAGGTCACTACGCAACTTCTAAAGTCAATACTTCATAAGTTGCAACAAATTCCACTAATATAGTAGAATCAACCGTGACACTCCCACTGCATCTTTTCTGACTTTATATGACATAGACCATCTAATGTCATAATTAGACTCAAAACTAATCTAACCCTAATAGTTGCGGATTATATTCTCCATGAATTAGAAACTCGTTCTTAATATCTCAAATATCGCAAAGAACATGTTTCAAGACACATCATATGGTCTATAGCATATCAAAATAACTCGTAACAATTACAATTAAATTGATATCTTCAATCACACATAATATAGTATTTATTATGCCATCATCATATGATGCATCAGAGTGACTAGACATTCTAATCAATTTCTCTTTCGATAAAGGAATCATATTTACGAAAGATTAATACTATATATAAGAGTCACATTAACTGTCAAATAGTTATACTACCTTTCATACAAATAGTCTTGTTGTGTCCTTTATTAGATCATATCTAATGCACGACTAATGGGAGTTTCTCACAAGTCTCTTGTTTTACATCATATATAACATTTTATATCGAATATAACAGAGACTACTCCCACTTCATTAACGGAGAAAATAAGACTTAGGTAAATCTTTTACCTTATAAACATCTCATTATTACATTAATAATGATAATGTCGTTATGATATATAACACTAGAAAGAAATTTGTACGCTCCCAATGACCCTATTATCAAAAATGTATTCTCTATGCTTTGATAAAATTAGATAATCTAACTGTATCAAAATTATAGAACACAGATTTTCGGAAAGCTTAACTGAGTTTACAATAAGTTCTATAAGCTAGTATATCAAACTGTGATCTTAGCATAATACAAGCTCTAAGGCCATTCTAGAATGAACTCTTTAAACAAAGAAACCACAATGGATATCTCATTCGAAGAAATCATTCAGGAACACCACTTTGCATTCTTTATCCAAAATACATTGTTTAATATCAAAATTAACCAACAAATATTTAATTTTTCAATCAGTGCGACTACATGCAAGTTTTCTTAGAATCTACAGTAGATCACTAAGTATAACTTTTCTCACTGTCATACTATAAAGGTCAAACCTTTAACAAGCTCACTTTGCTTTTGCTGCGCAAATAATTTACACATTTTATGAATGATTCATAACGAAAGCTTAATCAAGTTCAAAACTTGATCGTAGTAAGCTATGAACAATCTTAGATCTATGGTTCAATGCTAATTTCAGAAATCGATATCAAATATTGCTCCCATTGTAGGATAATTTTCTTCAATAAGAAAACAACAGAATCATTAAGTATCAAATACTTTGCAAATGATTCGAACATCCTATTGGACTTATATGGAAGATATCGTAGGGTCATTTCATCTAATTAATTATGTAGTTCCATTTTAGTTTATCACTCTCACATTTGACTTCAATAAGTCAAGTCTTTTCTACAATCATTAACATCTGATGTTATTTATCAAGTAATGAGACAATTTTATTACTCGGGATCGTAGAAAATATATTCTATCAAATAGAATACAATATTATATTAAATATAATAAATGATAAACTTTTACTTGTACCTCCGAGGCGTAAGTACTTTCAATTATATAACCATTATACAAAAGAAATATTCAAATCTCAAACTTTTCAAGATTCGAATTTTCTACTTATACATATCATAAACATAATTATAGAAACTAATGGAACAATAATTAAAAGGATGAATTAGTGTAACTGGAGCATAACCCCAAGAGTATTGAAAACCAATTCGGTAACACTCAATATCAAACGAATCAAATCATATTAGATTCGATTTCTCCCACTGACCAATTCCATCACGATGGAACCGTAGAAGAATAATATTGAGTAAGAATCATATTCATTGAATAACCTTAGAACTAATTACCATAAATTCATATGTTTGATCATATCAAACATCTTTGAACAATTCAAAGACTAACGATGAATTTTAAAGATATAATTTTCAATACTTCAAATAGAATATCTTTGAACCATTCAAAATATTCTATCCGCGTTTCATCAGAAACATATTGAAAGTTCTCAAACCATTCAAGACGTTCAATATATATTCTTTTAGAAACATGTAACTAAGTCATGACAATTCATTAACTAAGTTACGAAGTAAAGAAAACTATCCATGGCAATTTATAATTCATTAAACTACATACTTCCAAAGTATTAGTTTAATAAATCTGTGGTCCAATGACGATCATTGGTTAAATGAGATTTAATCACATCTTAAATACAATATTCATTAAATGGATAAGGATATATGGTGTGATATTGTATCAGACCATCTTTTACCATACAGAATAAGCATCTAATTCTTATGTGATAAAATCTCATAAAGCACTGTTCTAAGTTATTTAGTTAACCGAATATTTTTCTTAATGTTTATCTCTTCGAAAATGACACTACTAGTCATATTAAAATATGTAACAATTATTTATAAAGAACAAGTAATTATCCAATAGTTAGAAGTTCTGATATCAAATATCAAAATAATCATTAAACATTATTTTAAATAACTAGACGGGAGATCTGGTATCCAATACCAATAGTTGTCGTATTGTGAGAATCAATATTCTCTATACACAACTATACACATTTCTTTTCTTTAGCTATATAATTTGCCTTCAATTATTCACAACAATTGCAAATAATTGATTAGCAAATTGTGTCAAACACACGACTTCTGAAAGTCACTTCAGCCAAGAAACGTCATTATAAGATAAAAAAATACCTAATGGAGTTTTCTTAATGCCAGTCAATAATCTCGAGACATGAACTAATTCACGTCAATTCTTACTGTACAAGAAACTATTATCTCTAGACAATTATATCCTAAAACAGATATCTATTTAGATTACTTATCGTGACTTAGTAACTAAGTCACTAACCATCTTGATTTATAAGAAAATCAGAACAACATTCCTGATGGTTTTGACTAATCTAACAATATATAAGTCAACTAATATTCTAGAACATATTCTAGAAACACGCAACCATAAGTAAAGTCAGAAAACATATTCAAATAATATACATGCAGTGGATTAAAAGTATATTTCTATCAACAATATAGAATAAAGGAAAACAAAAGCAATAATTTCCATAAAATTACGCACTGCCTTAGTTATGGATTTTTAACCCAGCAGTGTCTCCCACTACTTTACGTAATACCGTAATCCCCAATGGAAAACGGGAATTCAATAATTAAATTGAATTCCATAGTGAGAGTATGACCCCATGAATATATTTCGACTCACAGCTTTCGCACGATCTCGCCTACGTATATTCATTAGGTAGACAACTCATTGTCAATCACACTTATTGTGACTCCTAATTTTTATCCTGACCATATCTCGTTATGACAGCTTTGGCACGTTCACAAGAAGGCGTATCAAGGCTTCACTAGCCAATGACAAACTCAAGCTACCAATGTAGTCCTGACAGCTTTGCACGTTCAGGATTTTCATTTTCACTTGATTTTATCTAGTATCAAATATACATCCGGCATGGATAAAATTCTATCAACTACACCCCACTGCTTTGGCACGATCTCGGATGCAGCCATAGAAAGATACCCATAAACCGTATTGAAACATGCATCCAATACAAGTTACTTTACAGCCTTATTTAAGCGGGGATATTCCTCAAGGAAGCATTGTTCTACATCATATACAGAATTTTAATCTAGATCATTTTCTAAACAATTCAATTCTACCTTTAGAAAACATAACTTAACTTAACTATTAATTTTTCGTTACGTTTCCTTTTAGCGTAGAACCGAAAAGTCAATAAATATATAGATTACATGTATGTGCAAACATCAAAATTGGATTATATATCATATATCAAGCATGACTAATGTAATGGATGAAGGATCAGACCTGCTCTGATACCATTTTTGTTGGGGTTTTTGGATGCGGGTGCAGCGGAAGCTCGCGGTTTATGTGAAATCATAATTTTAAAACTTTTTAAATTACCAAATGAATTATTCAATATCCAATATAAATAATTCATTCATATTTCACCTAAACATATTTATTCGATATCAAATAACGACATAAATAGTTAAGGAATGTTGTGAAACTTTTACGAAAACGTTTTTTTTTCGTAAAATGGCATAAAATACGTTTTTGACCGAACCGACCACCCAATACACATGAGGGCTGCCCAGGTCAGCCCCAATAGTATTAGGGAAGTTAATGGGCTGCCGAAACAGTGAAAAATTCACTGTTTGGGCAGCCGTCACCCGGTTGGCTCAAAAGTCACCTGGTAACGCCGTTTTTCACCGTTTTCGCTTATTTCAACTCCGAAATAATTTCCGGCAATTGTTCTAACACCCAAAATACATCCAATACATTTATATGACATTATTTTCATCACCATATGAACATTATTTCCAGATCTGATCCAGAAGCAAAAATATCAATTTTTCATGCTTAAAATCTAATTTTTCAACATTAATCTAATTAATCTTAACACCAACCAAAGTCACCACAAATGAACCACCCAAGAAAAATTCTAGGCATTACAATAGTGGTCATAACTCTCTAGAATAGTAACATATCATCAAATGATCAAATTGAATAAATATTACAATAATATTATCCAATTCTACCGCACACGTTCAATAAGCTTCCAAATTCATCCTCCAAAACCAAAAGCCCCAAATTTATAGAAAAGAATGAACCCTAGATCTCACTAGATCTTCAAGAAATAAGAAATAAGCTTTATAAGCTTTAGGGATTTGTAGAATTACCTTTAATCCTCTAATTCCTTAAGCATTTTTCTTGATTTTCTTCATTTCCTAAGCTTTAGGGATTTGTATAATTACCTTTAATCCTCTAATTCCTTAAGCATTTTTCTTGATTTTCTTCATTTCACAACTTGGATCATGAAGCAACAATTTGAGAGTTTTAAGAAGATGTTATTCGGCCATAAAAACCATGAGAAGAAGAAAAGAAAATTTTCCCCTATTTAAATTTAGGTTGCCGACTTTGGAGGGGCAAAATTGTCAATTTTCAAATTTAATCCAATTAAATTAAATCAAACTTTATGTTAGCAAATCAAATTTTCACACCTAAAGTTTAATTAAACCATGCCACATGTACAAATAATAATTAAACATATTGCATAACAATTATGTAGTATGGATATTATTTAACTATTCAAATATTTAACATTTAAATATCTAAATAATTAATTAATATAATTTTTATAATATATGTATTTTTATTTACATTTAATAACAAATAAATATATTAATGACATGTGTCAAAGTCTCATTTGACAATTAATTAATGTGTATCTAATCGAATTATGTATCAAATACAAATACACAATAATTACGATTGACCAAAAATGCCCTTATGCATGTGTTTTCATTTAACCGTTTAAACAATTCGAATTAACTCATTTAATCCGTGAAGTATTATGAATAATCTGTCTTATTCATAACGTGTTGCCCAAGTGCTCAACCAGTACACTTTATATTGTGGGACTCTTTAAGTTTAGGTTTATCCATCATGAAATCCAATTTCGTGTCCATAATTCACCCACTAATGAATTATGACGACCACAGATTGAGGTCATTGCATACGTATAATCCATCTGTCACAAACTATCCATATTATACTTGGGATATAGATAAGAACGTCAAATATGTTTTGTATAATATAGTCGATTTTCAAATTTACGATCTCTAAATAACACTCGGAACTGATTTCCGAAGTTATACCACGGCCATTGATTTACTAGATCGCAAACACGTGCCGGATGCCTATGCCCTATACACAGGACTGACTGATTCTATCTTGATACGTACGGGATATCATGAGCATCAGTCCACACCCAACGAACAGGCGGAGGTCTAATCTAAATAGACCAGTGACGTGAATGCCCTCAAAGTGTGGAGGATAACTCATATACCCATAGTGGTATCTCCAGTCGAAGGGCCACTATGCTCGCTTAACTCGAGAAGATTCCTATTGACGTTAGTGTACTATCTATTAGGAAATCTTCAGTGAGTCATTCAGTGTTTATCAAATAAACACCTACATGTCTATACGAGTCTCCCGAGACTCATGGTTCATTGGGATAAACCATCGAACCAAGTCACGATATACGACATGTACTGGTCTCAGCAGATTTTACTAACCGACCCATGTTAGAAAATCTTGACCAGGAGTTTTATTTAAGGATATACAACTTATAGTGATGCTTTCCAATGTCAATTACAAACTATGTTGTAACTGCACACTACGTTGTAAATCCTAGGGTCTTTGTCTAATATACACATATCACTAAATCAGATTTTGTTTCAATCTAATAATAATTAGATATCTAATCGCAATTAGATCGAATATGTGTATAAAAGACAAGATGTAGTACCATTAAATAAGTAATATTTTGGAAAAAGGAATTAATCGTATTTATGAATCAGACATAAATATTATCCGGATTGGCACTCTGAACACCAACCCTAACAGATCATTCATGAAATATTGGATGAAGGAATGAAACTCAGCGAGACGTTTCAAGTTGCCACAATCATTGAAAAGTTGCCTCCATCATGGAAGTACTTCAGGAGCTATCTGAAATACAAAAAGAAGCAGATGAGTCTTGAAAACCTTGGAGTTCGATTATGGATCGAAGAGGACAACAGAAAGTCCGAGAAGGCCGACTAATAAACTATGGAGTCTAAGGCCAACATCATCGAGGGTGGAAAGGGTAGCAAAAAGAGAAAGAACAGTGGAGCTGATTCTTCCCAAGCAAATAAGAAGTTCAAGGGGAAGTGCTACAACTGTGGAAAAAGTGGTCATATAGAAAAGGACTGCAGAAATAAGAAGTCTCAGGACAAAGGCTGGAAAAAGAAAAATGAGGCTCATGTCACTGAAGATGACCAGCTAACTGATGAGATCTCATAAATGAACCTCTCAGCAGTTGTAACAAAAGCCAACTTGGTTGGGAATCCGAGAGAATGGTAGACACCGGGGCTACTCGTCATATATGTGCTGATAACAAGATGTTTTCCTCATATCAGAAGGTCGATAGTGGCGATCATCTGACAATGGGAAACTCATCTACCTCTAGAGTGGTTGGATAAGGCACAGTGGTTCTGAAGATGACATCTGAAAATGAGCTTATATTGAAGAATGTTCTGCTTGTTCATGATATTCGGAAGAACTTGGTCTCAGACTCTCTCCTTAACAAGAATGGCTTTAAGCTTGTATTTGTTTCAGACAAGTTTGTATTGACCAAAAATGATGTTTATGTAGGAAAATGATACCTCACTAAGGCCTTTTCAAGTTCAATGTAATGACAGTCAAACGACACAGTGGTAATAATAAAGCTACATCTTCCGCTTATATTATTGAGTCACAAAATATATGGCATTGGAGGTTAGGACATGTTAATTATAATACGATGCGTAAATTAATTAACATGGACCTTATACCAAAATTCGTAATTGATAACCAACGTAAATGTGAGGCATGTGGAAGTAAAAATTCATAGAGCATCATTTCATTCCATAGAACAAAGTTCTGAACCCTTGGAACTTGTACACTCTAATGTGTGTGATATGAATATTGTGCAAACAAGAGGCGGTAAAAAGTACTTTGTCATTTTTATCGATGATAGCATTACTGCTCCTTATTCACCTCAACAGAAAGGATTATTGAGCGCAAAAATCAAACATTGAAGGAAATGATGAACACGATGTTGACAAGCTCTAGTTTACCCCAGAACTTGTGGGGGAACCCTTACTTTCTGCCAACTACGTTCTGAACAAGCTATCTCACAGAAGATTTGACAAGCCACCATATAAGTTGTGGAAAGGTCACGTACCTTCCTACAAATATATGAAAGTGTGGGGGTGTCTTGACAAAGTAATGGTTCCTAAACCTAAGAAGGTTAGAATGTGACAAAAATTGTTGATTGTATATTCAGTGGATATGCTCGCAACAGTAGTGCGTATTGATTCTTAGTACATAAGTCTGAAATTCCTGACATCAATTTGAATATGATAATTGAGTCAAGGAATGTGACATTTTTTTAAGAGACATTTCCTTGTAAGGAAAGATAAAGAATATAGTCTCTCAAAAGAACTATTGATACTGTCAAAGACAGTGATCAGGTTGACCAAGAGTCAGATCAACATGAAAATATTATGGCAATTGAACCTAGACGTAGCAAAAGTGCTAGAATGTCTAAGTCATTTGGTCCCAGTTTTCTGACATACTTGTTGGAAAATGAGCCTTAAAACTATAAAGAAGCAATGTCTTCATCGGGGGCACCTTTGTGGAAAGAGGTTATCAATAGTGAGATTGATTTCATCCTATAAAACCATACTTGGGAGTTGGTTAATCTTCCTACAGGTTGTAAGCCACTGTGCTACAAATGGATATTCAAACAGAAGATGAAACCGAATGGATCAATAGATAAGTATAAGGCAAGACTTGTTATAAAAGGTTATAGATAAAAAAAAAAAGGTCTTGATTACTTTGATACATATTTAACAGTGACTCGTATCATGTCAATAAAAATGATCATAGCCATAACAACTATATTTGATCTTGAAATACATCAAATTGATGTAAAGACGACATTCTTAAATGGTGAACTAGATGAAGAGATTTACTTGGAACAACCAAAAGGTTTCAATGTTCCTGGACAATAACAGAAGATGTACAAACTTGTAAAATCCTTATACGGATTAAAAAAAAGCACCTAAACAATGGCATGAAAAATTTAACAAATAGATGTTGTCAAGTGGGTTCAAAATCAATGAGTGTGATAAGTGTGTATACACCAAATCAACTTAAAAAGGTTATGTCATTGTGTGTCTTTACATAGAAGATATGCTGATAATTGGTAGTAATCATGAGATGATTCAGTCTACTAAGAAAGTATTAACCAGTAAATTTGATATGAAAGATTTAGGAGTAGCTGATGTGATCTTAGGAATTAAGATTTCTAGAACATCATAATGATATATATTATTTTAGACTCATTATGTTGAGAAGATACTTGAGAAATATTATAAAGGAGATCTAAATCATGTGGACCTAACTCTTCATTTATCAAAGAATACTGAATCAAGCGTATCATAATTAGAGTATTCGAGAATCATCGGAAGTCTGATGTATCTCAAAAATTGCACACGACCTGATATCGCTCAAGCTTTAAACAGGCTTAGCAGATATACGAGAAATCCAAGACATAACCAATGGAAAGTCATAGTAAGAGTTTTGAGGTACCTGAGAGAAACTTCAAAATATGGTATGTATTATATGAGATATCCTGCTATTCTAAAAGGAATACAGCGATACTAACTGGATATGTGATACATTGGATTCCAAATCTAAGAGTGGATTTTTTTTCACACTTGGTGGTGCAGCTGTGTCATGGAAATCCTCGAGGCAAACATGTATTACCCAGTCTACTATGGAATCAAAATTCATAATATTAGACAAAACAACGAAAGAAGATGAATGACTTCGAAATTTCCTAGAGGATATTCCTAATTGGCCCAAACTAGTGCCAGCGATAAGCATACACTGTGATAGTCAATAGGCTATTGAGAGAGCCCAAAATACAATGTATAATTATAAGTCTCGACACATACATCGTAGACATAATACCATACGATAACTTCTCTCAAGTGGCATAATCTCGATCGATTATGTCAAATCAAAGGAAAACATAGCGGATCCACTTACTAAAGGTTTACCTAGAGAGCAAGTTGAGAAGTCATCAAAGGGAATGAGCTTGAAGCCTATATATTAAGAATTGTCACTATGGAAACCCAACCTAGCTAACTGGAGATCCTAAGATCTAGGTTCAAAAGGGACAACTGAAACTTTGTGCAATTCAAAACAAGCACTGTAGAGTTTTATACTCTTTCCCATTCTTGTACTGTCGCAGAGTGCTGTCTTTCAAAGTTAGGATAAGCTAAGGATTTTAATGATCACTATATTAGGAGAAGAGTCCTAATGGGGGTAAAGGCTGATTACCCCTTT
>SKCR01040790.1:0-59576 GCA_019454045.1 Zanthoxylum bungeanum
TTATAACACCCCTTCAAAGGTAGGACGTTATCAGCAAGAGACATGAATAACCTGTCTTTTTGAGACTCGAAATTAATGAAAACGGACATGATGGACTCTAAAAATGGACAATTTAAATAACAGTCATGCACCAAAACGACCTACCAAAATATCAAATAAGTAGAAACGGCCTCCGTCCAACTCAATACAAAACTAATCACACAATCAATACTTATGGCTTCATTCCCGAATCAAAGCATACAAACCAATACTTTATCTACATACAAATGACAGAGTACATTACACAATCCAATATATAAACAAGAGGAATAGACATCTATACACAAATACATTCCCCATGACTATAGAATAAGTGATTACAGCTTGGATGATCCTATCGCATTGAGCATGACTTTCCAAAGACTTGTGTGGCTAACTGATCAGGTTGCCAACCTGCAAAACTAGCAAATTATTGTGGTGTGAATTATAACACTCAATAAGTAACCACACATGTACTATAAAAGTAAGTAGAATTTAAAAATATTATATATATATATATATATAATATAATTTAAGTGTATATGATTATCACAACCCGAAAAATCCAAGACGTGACTGGCAGGGGACATCGTTGCCATCTCCATAAACCTCATGCCTTATACGTACACTATATGACTATTCAAGGCTTATATTTTTCCTATTCATACATGCATATTCTCATGAACTAAATATACACATGCATCATTACACATTAACTGCTCAAAACATAACCATACCAAACCACCCATAATCTCGTGGCTAAGGCCAACCCAAACTCGAGGTGGTTTAAATCAGCATAAGCCATGTGTGATTATTATATATGACTTAAGTGAGCTATATACTATATGCTCTTATACTTCTTTCTAACATAATGCAAACTATATCTGACTTGTACTATATCGTACATACATACATACATAATCTCATCATTTGCTTTAAACATGAATGACTGAATCATGATAATATATACTATATTAACATAAAATCATATAACATAATATAATGACACACTCAACAAGTGGGCCCTTACTCTACGAATCTGTTGACTGGATCCTAATGACTGCAAATGTGCGTCCATTAACAGAAACATAAAGCCTAATACATATACTATATCGTCAATCAAATTCATCATCAAAACAGAAACATAATAAAGATTCTTTACAGACAGTCACACTTATTATCATATACATAAATCTTATTACAAATTCCAAACAACCGATTTTATTTATCATCAAAAATAGAAATCACAATATTACAAACTCCACACAGTTAATGCCATTCATTTTCAAATAGAAGGGACCCTACACAAGCGCCACGACGTGTCAAAATTATTAAAATAAATAAAAATATAGTACGAGCATCGTGGTGGAAACATATCATATCATATCTCATCAAAAGCTCATATCATGTCAGAAGTAAAATCAAATATGTTTCAAATACATCTCTTTCAAAGCAAATCCTTTTGAAAATAAACTTTTCCAAAACACTTTTCAGAAAACTATAAAACAAAGGTACCCAAAATATATCATTAAACTAATCTCTATAATAGAAATCAAATTCCAAAAATTTGTATCAAACGTCTAGAAACCAACTCAACTGGAAGAACATATCAAGAGTCCAATGTCTGGGTCGCACGTACATATTAAGCAATGAACGAAACAGAACCATGTCGACAGAGTAGCAGGACATCAATTTTCAGATGGTTAGAATACCTTAACAAGTACCACAGATGTTTCAAAAACTATAATACATCATACAAGCTCTGTGACATAAACATATCATGTCATATCCTATCAAAATTAAAATCATCTGAAATTATTTTATCAAAACACTTCATATACATAAACAAAAGTATCAATAAACATAAAACAAAGTATTCATTCACATGTCAGACATATCACATAACAAGTGTCAAATCCATCAACCAATGACAAACAATTCATAAATTATAAAATGATAGCACAACATCACACACACTTGTTCAAGAGACGGTCATATCAACATATTCACACAAATATATCTATATACATGTATTCACAACCTATGAAAAATAACTTGTACACTGAAATACAATATCACTATATTACACATTAATCTAAGGATATTTATATATATGTATATGGATGTAAGAATACACACACATATACACATACATATATTTACACACATCTTTCCTACGAACAAACAACATCCAATATGTTGGTATTCTGTCGGAGCGAAGCAGAGTGTATTGTTATACCTATGACGTTGGTGACCACGACATTATTGGGGTCTCAACCAGTAGAGAGTATGAATAGTCCCTCGGGGAACTAACCAGAGAATAAAGGAGTCGCCACCTAATATGAGACACCGGAAATTATTTAAGGCCGCATTACACCCCTTACAAGGTCCGACCTTAAATCTGTCTGGGTTCAGAATGATCATTTACTGATGCTAATATAATATTTAGGTTTGAATAGAGGTATCATCATATATTATAATGCAATAACATGCAACACAATTTATATAACAAATAATTACGCAAAGACAAAAAAAATAATAAATAAATAGAGTAATTGTCCATGAAATATTACAATATTGGCAAAATGATAAAGAATGGATCAGAGTAGGTATTTCATTGACTTGGCCTCAGAGAGGCCTAGCCGGATATTATGTATAGTAGGCTGGATATTTATCATGACATTAACATTCAGCCAGACTTAATGAAAGTTCGACCAGACATTCTGCTCAGAAATGCAGAAATGTATAATAACATATACAATAATAAACATTACAGTAACAAACATACCATAAAAGGCCAAATGAGGTGAAAGTAAATAAAAGAAATAATAAATAATAGATGAACAGATCAAGTTATTCAAAGTAATTCAGAAGACAGTGAAGTAGCAAGCATAAGAACAATAAAAAATGACCATCTTCCCATTGGTACGTGGAGTCGTATCCCGAGTGCAGTCTATATTACCGTTCATTCAGAATTACCTATGGAATTTATATCCGAATTTTCATCCTATATACGAAATGAAACCATACTAAATGAGATAGATTACCGCATGCATGGCCGGCTAGACTTATGATACGTTAGGCCGGACATTCTTCATGGATCAAGACGTACACAACCAATAAGCATACATAACAATAGTATATTGAACTTTAATGACCTAACTAGCATTTATAAAATGATAACAGTGTAAACTAAAATAACAATAAACTATAGAAAGTAGTAAATGTTGTTTGATATGTCTATCATTGATCGGATGTGTATGCATATCCAACCAGACGTGATGTATATCCGGTCGGAGATAATGTGTCAATACAGAAACTCCAAAACTTAGAAATAATAAGATATGTGCCCTCAGGTCGTACCTTTACATTGTCTGGCTCAAGAAGACCCTCATGAGTGTTGGGTTGTTGTTGGATTCGTACCAGAAAGGAAGAAGTTCTAAGAATCAAAAGGTGTTTCCTCACTTTCTCTCTCAAGGGTTTTATGATGTCACTGTTTTGGAATTTCAGGGTTATTTCATATGTTAGCTTCTTTATTATAGGTTCTGAATCCTTTGTGAATGGGAGGAGCCCCTTTTTTTATTGTGTCACTGAAGGGTCTGAGAATGGAAGGGGGAGATAGAATCCCTCTATGGTCTTCCGCTTGTCTGAGTAATTAGAGTTTATAACATTTGATTCATGTCCGACCGGACATATAATTTGAAATATAAGTCTGGCAGGCCATTAATCAGTCCGTGACTTCAGTTCTTGGAAATTTTCACGTGTGTTGATCATTTTAATACATGTTCGGTCGGATGTTTAATTTAAATTTCATATCCAACCGGCCATAATAAGATCTCGTGTCTTTGGTAACTGACAATTTGAACATTCAATGACAGCTATGACTTTTCCGGTCAGATTTAGGATTTTCAAGGTGTATCTAACTGGATTCTCTAGTTTGAGAGAAGGTAAGCCAGTCATATGTGATTTTCGACTGGCTTTTAGGTTATATTCATTGGAGTTCATTTCCTTCCTAGTATTCATCTCGTAATTTTCCTAATTTTCAAGGGTGTTCCTGTAGAAGACTCATCATCAGGCTATAAGTAAAAATACAATGTCTACATATTCATCGCATGGAATATTTACCCGGTCTTGTGAACACTTCTGATTCTAGTCAAATTTGTCAAGACAAATTACGACACGTTGTTAGAATCGTAATTTTACGGAATTCCTGACTTAACTATAATAAATTTCTACACAAACCTGGAACACCCAAATCAAGTCTGTTTTCAACGATTCCAGTTTCGCTACTCTCAAAATAATTAACTTTATAAATCTAACACATCAGATTCACTTTCTGATCTAAGACTTGAAAATCCTTCAAAAAATATGAAATTATTACGAAAAGATCCAGAACATTTAAAATCTTTCTAGTTTCTCCCAAAACCATTCAACAACTTATAATACATCATAATATAACGTTCTAAAATAACATGTTAGCTCAAATCCATAAATAACATGTTTTCGAAAAATCATCCGAAAAAATTTACAAAAATGTTACGGAATGGTCCTAAATCATTTGAACTTATCCGGATTCATCTAAACATCATAATTAACATATATCTTTCATTATGTTCATCAAAGCACAAACATGCACGAAATCCGGTTTTATTAGAAACTCGCTAATCCTACCAGATCTATCTAATTTATTTCAATTTCGACTGGATTCTACCAATAGCACAAATTCGATATATTTTAACTTATCCAATTAAATACAAGTTAATACATTACTCTACGACACTACTGGAAGTATGTGAATACAAAGAAACTTGAAAATATTGAATTTTTACCAGGAGGTCTTACCAAAATTTGGAGGGTACCGACGGGCTCCCTACGCTACCACAAAGCGTAGGAATCGATGGAATTTGAATTGAAGCTATTGTTCAAATAAGCTTCACTATTCACCGAATGTTCTTCTCATGTTTTATGCAAAACTAAGCACCCATCAAAAAAATTGACTTCATAATCTTGTAGTACTCTTTGAGGGCTTTGATTTTGCGGGTGGCTCAACACGTGGATTGAAGCGACGAGTTAGGGTCGAAAAAGAACAAACCGCACATTTCTCTCTCTTTATGTCATTTTAGGTGTTTTAGGGGTTGCCACCGGCCATCAACGGACGCACGGTGGCTGGTGCCCCTGTTGGGACCATCAAGCCGATCGACGGTGTCTGGATGGTCGGCCGACTCGTGCTCTCTCTCTCATTCTCGCTTAAGGGGTCATTGCGGTTATCGCAATATAGTTGGGGTTTCGATTCTTTAGAGAGATGGTTACAAGGAACTAATTTACTTAAACAAAATGTTAGCAATAACTTAATGAAAAGATATGAATTGAATTGGTAATGTAAAGCAAAGATTATAAAAAAAAAACACTTAAAAGTTATCAATAGAGAGAAACAACAAAGCGTCGGGAATCCCTCTTGCATCAAATTCATATATTCAGTTGTTGATTATTTTTATTACTCTATTGAAGGTTTCACATCCCAAACCAACAATCGGAAGATATTCAATTCCAAACATATTAAATTCTAAGGTAATCGATGAATTATTTTCTCTATGTTAACAACACACAATGTTATCGTTATGACATATCTAACGTCGACAATATACCCTCAGGCAATACTGCAGCAGAAGATTAATTCATAAAATAATATTACCAATTACAACTGGGTTTCCCAATCACACATAGAAGAAGCATGATTATTCCTATATGCAAGTTGATAAAACAAAATCTCTGGATTATAAATCGAAAGATAATAGAGAACAATGGATCATCAATTGTATTAAACGTTAAAAAGCATTCAGGAATCAAAAACATGAACATAAGAACTTAATTACAAGAGTTCATCTTTAGCCTTGCCTAGGAGATTAATTCTCCATGTAGAGGAGAGACATAGCCTGGATAGACCGGAGGAGCATCTTGTCTGGCATGAAGCTTCCTCGTTCTTCTCTCTCAAAATTATGTTTCTAACTCTTTGTTGTGTGTTTTCTCTATGTTTTTCTCCTCTGTTTAGGGTTTGGACGAACTTGGGTTTATATAGAGAAGTCCTGGAGTCCTTATGTGCATCAAACACGATTAAATTATGTTTCTGGAGTCTGTCGAGGCGCCGCGGCACTGGCAAGTGGCGCCGTGGTGCCCAACTTGCTGGAAAACATATGGAGTGAAGCTGTGGAGGCGTCGCGGCGGCAGAAAGTGGGCGCCACGGCGCCAGTACTTTTCTCTGGTTTCACTGATTTTGCGTTTCAGCTCTTCCCGTGTGCTTCCGATGCGTCCGCAAGGTCCCGAAATATGTGTAATTGCTCCAAGATGCATGTTTCATTGCTTCCTAATAAAAAAACATAAAATAAACTATAATTAAGATTAAATACATGATAATCAAGCCGAATTAGTGTTCAAAATATATTTTCATGCACTTATCAGTTGTGTGTGGGGAGATTTAGAAGTTTTGATCATTTTTCAATTTCAGAAAACTTACGGTATTTATAGAAATCTTCCTAAAAATTACAAACCGACCCCCCCCCCCACGAATTTACCATTTAGTCCCTGATAATAAACTCCTTTGAAAATTCATATTTCTGTGGCCCTTCTAATGTAAATTTCGAAAGAAAAACGAGTCCAAATTTCAAGAATCACTTCAATCGTAATTCGTTTTCTAATTCTATAGCCGAAATAATAAAATTTCTCCACATAAACTAATATACTTAAATCGAGTAATCTGATCTTTCAAGTTTCACGATTTCCAATGCAACGAAACTTAACTTCAAGACATTCCAATACATATTTTTTGATGTCTAAACTCTTATTCTCTAATATCGTCTCGTTCCGAGACCTAAACTTTAATTTGAGAATCTTCCAGAATTATTTCAAAATTTTTGGATATTACAGAGATGCTCTGATGAGGCTCTCCCTTTTGTTACACAACGTATCAATAGTTCTTTGTCTTATAAGTTCAATTTGTTATGCTTACCAGTTTTTTTTGGTTGCATTTGCATTCATGTTTTTAGATTATTTAGGGATTTTTGTATAGTATTAGAATAATGATATATGTACTCTCTCACTATTTTGTATCATTTTTTTTTGTGCCCAAAAAGAATATTAATTGAATTATTTTAAAAAATAAATAAATAAAAATTGGTGCTCAGGAGCAAGACGACAAATCAACAAAGAAGCTAGGGTATGAATTGCAACCGAGATATATTCAACAATGTTCCGATTATGATTCGTAATAAAAAATATTCACAAATATCAAACTTTAAATTAAGACAGATACTCATACTAAATGTTAATTATATTTTTTTATTTGTGACGAAAAATCATCCAAAATATCAATCAAAATATTTATTCGAGATAATTTTCTACAAATCCTAACTAAAGTTCCATTTTAGTGCAAAGTTAGCACTAGTGACATTGTGTCATGCCAACACTAATGGAGAAATACAATGTTCAATCCACCTAACATAGCTACCAAACCAAAATGAGAGGAAAAGAAAGGGGGAAAAAAACTGAAACTTGATGGTGTTTTGAAAAGTTAGTTGGTTACGGTAAGATTTTCATCTGCTCAACTAATACCGGGAGCGGGATTTGATTCCTTTTCCATCCCAAAGTTATTATTACACGTACTCGCAGGACCAAATTTTACGAAAGTTAATAATAATTCAGTGTGTGTCCCACTATATCACAGTTGGATCCCATCGTTTTATTCGCTTTTTTAAAAATTCGAAAATATTATTGAATCGATAATTTAAAAAATTTAATGAATTATTAATTAGATTGGTTAAACAGTTTTAATTGAATTGTAAAAATTAGATGATGTAATAAATAGTTTATTTAATTAAAAATGATAAAAAAATATTAAATTTTAATTTTTGATTTTATTAAAAGAATTAATGACTAATTCGATCTGATTGACTGATTTTGATCAATTTTTTTGAAGTTTGATTTTTAGTGTTTAATCAGACCGAACTCACAGTCGATTTTTGGTTCAACCAACTGGCCTGGTTTGGTTTTCAGAACATTGGTTTTATTTAATATTCGTTGTGATTTTTTATTTTTCGTTCTCTGAAAATCAATGATTTAAAAATCGGATCAGTGATTAAAAAATTTAATGGGTTATTGACAATTGAATCATTCAGGTTAAATCGGCTAACATCATAAATAATTTTAATTAATTAAAAATTCTAAAAGTATCGATCAAACCAATTTATCGGTTTTGACATATTTTTTAACAATCTAATTTTTTTGAGTTCAATCGAACTGGACTTATGATCGGTTTCTGATTTGACCGACTGATCAATTCAATCTAATTTTAAAAACAGTGCTGAAAACAACAATTCTTAGATTTGAGTATCATGGGCAATAATAGGAATTAAAGGTCCCGTGTTTTAATAGTTTCAACTAATTATTCTGCTAATTATATATTTTTAAATTATTTAAGATATATCTATTGTCATTTTCATATTTTGGTGGCAACTAAACACTCTTCGTTTTGGAGCGCGCGTGGCGTGGGTTGGAATCCAATTTCAATTTAAGTAGGCCCTGATCGGATGTGGGTGGTCGAGTCGGTTGTGGGCTCATGGTCATGCCACCCATTTTTTTTTTTTTTATTCTTTTCATTTATTGATGGAAAATTTCCATTGCTAACATTTATTATCGATGAAAAATTCCAGTAATTTAATTTATTTTTTTTTTCAATTGCATGTTCCATATTGAATACGTGATTAGGCTCTGACTCAAAATGCTTGTTATATAGTTTTCCAGTAGGGCACTCGCGTTGATTTGTTCTAGTCTCAACATGCTTAATTATGGAGTTATGGCCTAAAAGTTATCATATCCCCTAAAAACTAATTGGTAATCAAATAAGGGAATTTAGTAAAATTCACCACAAAAAAAATTTATAATTTATAAAAATAAAGCACAACGTTTGGGTTTTGCCAAAATAACCATTTTCTTCGAAGTATACTTCAGAGAATCCAAATTCTTTGAAGTCTATACATAAGTTTTTTTAAATTTTTTTTTTATTTGAAACATCATATATCTAAAGTTATGACTTCAGATAACCGATGTTCTTCGGAGATCCAAAATTTTTAAAAATTATATAAGGCCAATGTCTCTGAAGTGAACATAATACGATAAAAATATTCAAATTATCTATCAAGACTTAGGATATCCGAACTTAGAATTTCTGAAATTTTCTCCAAACTTGTCTCTGAAGTTATGGCTGGTGTTGTTCCTTATTAATGTCCAGACAAGGAGGCGTTCGCTCGATACCAGAATGTATGGTATACACGATATATTGTTGAGGCATATGGAGTGGATATATAAGATATTACTATATATGAACATATTGATGTATTGTGCGAGATGGGATGAGACAACCTTTATATTTTAGACACCCATGTTAGCGTTTTGGCCGCGGAAGCGCGATTTTAGGCAAAACAATTTTTAAACATTTTAAAAATTTCTGAATAAATTAGTTGGTATCCAATACGTGTAATTAGTTCGTATTTCATATAAACATATTATTTATTAACAAGTAACAACATAATAAGTCGTAAAAGACGGTAAAAATTTTACGAAAATATTTTTCAGAAAATTACTATGTAAAATGGGTAACCGGTTAATCAATTATCGGCCGAGCCGACCCGGTCACTTGGGAAGTGTTCGGACAACCCCCACACAGTAAACCTATTTTTTCATAATTTCACCGTTTTCGCGAATCTTCACCTCACAACATTTTTGGAAAATATTTTAGCACCCAATACTCATCCAAACTCAACCAGACATCATATTATT
The DNA here is from genome assembly GCA_019454045.1 of Zanthoxylum bungeanum. NCBI lineage: Eukaryota > Viridiplantae > Streptophyta > Magnoliopsida > Sapindales > Rutaceae > Zanthoxylum > Zanthoxylum bungeanum. Next base: position 9,847 of record SKCR01040790.1, read on the forward strand.
ACTCATAAAATATTCTATTTTTCAGATTTGATCCAGAAATAAAATTAATCTATTTTTCAAGCAAAAATCCAATTTATCATGAATTTAATCATATTAATCTACACCAAAATAAAGTCACCACATATGAAATCTCAAGAACAGTTCTAAGCATCATAAGAGTGGCTACAACACTCTAGAATTGTAATTTTTAATTTAGAACCTGATTATTTTAATTAGAATAAAATCAACATGTGCTAAATAAAAGAATCCAACAAGATTATTAACAAAACCAACAACACCAAATATTTGTAAACAAATATATTATCCAACAATATATTTGGAACATGAAATATATATCAAATATGTATTAACATGCCTAGGAAAAATAATTTCTAAGACTAGAAACAAAAGCATCACCTTAATCCAATTAAGTTTTTGATTTTACTTTAAACTTTCCAAATTCTTCTCCTTTTGATGTTTTCTTTTGAAACTAACCCAAATATTTTTTTTTGTTCTCAACAGTTAAGAAAATGGCCAAGTAAAAAATAAAAAATAATGTCCCATTTGCTATTGACTTGGCCGAATTTGGGAAGGCTTATTGGTCATTTTCCAAGTTCAAAACTTAGTTCAAAATTAAATATATATTAATCTAATTAAAATATATTTAATTTATTTATTTCCAAGTTAATAGAATTCAAGTGTCAAAATATTTTGATTTAGCCAATTATGATTGGCCAAGTGATGAAGAATGTCTCAAGAATATTCCTTCATCTAGAAACTCAAATTTTTAATTAACAATTAATTTAATTCAAATTTTCATTCACTAAATGACAAAATAAAGTTATGGAGAAAGATTCCAAGAATATAAATTTTTATTATAATTAATAATAAATTAATCTTTATTTAATTTAATTAATTATAATAAAGATAGGTGTCAAATTCTAATAGGTCATTAAATGTGTATCTAATCAAATTATATATCATATACAAATACACATTAGTTTACGCGCATGTGTAAATTATGAATTATCCAAATTATCCATAATTAATTGCCCAAGTGCTAAACGTGTACACTTCATATTGTGGGACTCTCTAAGTTCAAGTTTATCAATCACATAAACTATTTCATTGTCCGTAATTTGCCCACTCACAAATGAAGACGACCACATATAATCGAGTTGAACCATACAAGTGAAGATCATTGCATATCTTTAATCTTTTTATCATAGGCTATCCAAGTTATTCCGGAGATATAGAATTACATCAAATCTCCGCTATAAACAATTCATGTATGTCACAACATAATCGTGATTCTCTAAGTAAATATTCAGAACTTATTTCTGCACTATACATCGGCCAAGGATTTCAAAAATCACTGATTGGATACCTAAATCTCGTACACAGGACTAACAGATCCTCTCTGGATAGATCACATAATATTGTAAGTATCTATCCACACCCAACGAACAGACGGAGGTCTGATCTTACAAAGATCGTTGATGTGACTATCATCGAAGTATGAAGGATATCCTACATATACACAATGGTATCTCCAGTCAATTAAGCTAATATACTACTCGACTCGAGAAAATTCATTTTGACATTAATGTACCATCTATTAGGAATCTTCAAGTGAGTCACTTAGTATCATCCAATAAATACATACATGTCTATATGAGTCTCCCTAAGGCTCATTGTTAACTGAGATAAACCATTTGAACTATTCCAATATACGATATGTATCAGTCTCACGGGTTTACTAACCGACTATGTTTGTAAACCTTGACTATGAACTATTTTAAGAATGAATCATGTTGTAATGTTTCTCAATGTCTGTTGCAACGCTTTTGCAACTACATTACAACAACTCATTTTATGGACTATTTACGCCTTTACCATTAAAATAAATATTATATTGATGAAAATACTAAATTTTATTCAAAATAAAATATAAACGTATTTAAAATAAACACATAAAAAATTATCACGCCGAGAACCAACTCTAACAGCTCCATTATATGCTCAATTTTGTCAGATGTTCATCAATAACATCGATTCATAAGTGATTCAGAAGCATCAATTTCAGTTTTCTACTTGGTTATTCGAGAAGAGGTTGGATATTACCTCTAACTTGATATGTGAGGTATTTGAGTATCCGATTGTATAGGGTATGTAGGTTGGGCCCTATGATTGCGGGCGATACAAAGCATGTCTGGATCATAGAGTTTTCATGGGTAGAGTATTGTGACCGAGGCTTACGAGAGTGCACACGCCTCATTTATGATGGTTGATTGTATGCTTTGAGGTGGAGGCACATCAAACTAGGCATTCGACCTATAGATGATATCAATATTTTAGACATCGTATTGCTAGACTGCATACTACATGTTATATTTTATATTGTACATATTAATTTATTTTTATATTTTTTTATTAGAGAGAAATCCTAAAAATATATTTTTACTTGTGGGGCCAAATGGTGGACATAAGAACCATTATTATATGGCATTGGTTTCAGGTTCATGCCTATAGTAGGACAGGTATTTCCCTATGGTATGGTCATCACCTGGGCCATGGGGTATTTTCAGCTGAATTTGGATGTCGATGTGGTCTCATTTGAGTATCCAACTATCATTAACCAGTGATTCCTGCGATGGATGAGCATTTATTATACATAAGCGGACGATATTTTCAGAGAGATATCGAAAAATGATATATATATTTATTCATGACAAAAATTAATAGTGATTCGAGTATTTAATTCTTTTAATTTATCTGTTTGGTAGGTCGTCGTGGTATACAAAACCAACATTCACAAGTTGATCATATTGTTGATGATCCTCTAGTAAGCTCCGATGACGATGGCCCATCTCGCGCTTCTCATCATCCAAGTGATCCATTAGTCACTATGTTACGTAACTGCGTGATTGTGATAAATAAGAGTCAGATGAGGATCAAGAAGCAACAGAAGAGAATGGAGGATTTATAGAAAGAAATGGAGCGGTCATTGTTGGGGTTTTCTCAAAGGCCCATGCGGAAGCGCGGTTCGGGCGAAATCGTAACTTTAAAATTTTTTAAAATTACCAAATAAATTATTCAATATCCAATATGAATAATTCATTCATATTTCACCTAAACATATTTATTCGATATCAAATAACGATATAAATAATTAAGAAACACCACGAAACTTTTACGAAAAATATTTTTCCTCAAAGTGGCATAAAATGTGTTTTTGTCCGAACCGACCAACCAATACACACGGGGGCTTCCTAGGTCAACTCCAATAGTACTTGGGCAGTTCATGGACTGCCCGAACAGTCACCAATTTACTGTTTGGACAACGGACACCCGGTAAGCCCGAAACTCACCTGATAACGTCGTTTTTCACCGTTTTTACGTATTTAAACTCCGAAATAATTTCCGATAATTGTTCCAATACCCAAAACACATCCAATACATTTATACAACATACTTTTCATCACTAAAATCATAGAAATTCCAGATCTGATTTGGTAACCAAAATTATCAATTTTCATGTTTTAAATCCAATTTTCTCAACATTAATCATATTAATACTTACACCAAACAAAGTCACTGTTGTGATATTTTATATAGTACCGTAAGTATACGGTGTCAAGTTTTAGTAAGGATGAGTGAAGAGTGTCGAACCCACAGGGATTGTGTTCAACTCACACTAAGTACTATAATTAGTAAACTCAATTTTATTTAGAAAATAATTAATTAAGATTGAACTAAATAAATAAGATATGAAAATATTTAAATAGAGAAACCAATACAAGAGAGATTTTAGAGCCTGATTTCACCTAGCTATCAACCAATACAAGAGAGATTCTAGAGCCTGATTTCACCTAGCTATCCCCTATGTATTTCTCATGTCATTCAATCTTTATTCAGTTGTGTTGATTATAAGTCAAGAATCCTAAGTATTCCACTCCCTCTCCCGATCAATAGTGAAAATATTATCAATTACAGACTTCTATATCCCTATAAAAATCTAGTAATCAATAACTCATTACGCTTTGTGATTATGTATTGACAATTTCAAATGAACTATAGATTCACCCGAACTCTATAAAACTCATAGGTTATATTCTCTAGATCCTACTCAAAATCCCTTTCTCCCGAGCGATAAATTCTAAACATGCATCATCTCAATTTATGGTCAACAAACAAGAAGCATTAAACACAAGAGAATACAAATAAACTTAAATAAAACTCCGTAACAATTAAATTGACAAACAATACATAGGTTCAAGCATTGGCTACATCATCCTCTAGAATTATGGAGTTAGTTCATGACTAAAGATAAAAATAATGTCAATAGGGTTATGAACATAATGGACATCATTAGAGTTTAAAGAAAGAAAACTAGATGATAAAACCCGAATTGAATCCATTCCTCTCCGGACGTCACCGCCTTCGTCTCTTCTTGTCACTCTTCAATCCTCTTATATGGATCTCTCTAAAAATATGTTTTTTGTGTCTTGTGTTGTGTATTAGCCTCCCCCTAGGGTTTTGGATGAGCTTCTATATTTATGGGGAAGTCCTGGAGTCTTTATGGATGTAAAACATGACCAAATTAAGCTTATGGGAGTTTGACGGGGCGCCGCTGAACTGGAAAGTGGCACCGCGACGCCAAACTCTTGGCCATAATGTATGGGGGAATTTTGAGGAGGTACCGCAACGCCTGAAAGTGGGCGCCGCGGTGCCAGTTGGTTTTTCTGGCTTGCCGATTTCTGTGTTTTCTGCTTTCTCGCGTGCTTCCGATGCATCCGTAGGGTCCCAAAACAAGTCAATTTGCCCCAAGATCCATGTTACAATGCTTCCTATAAATAAAACATAAAAGAAACTACAAATATATTAAATGTTACGGAATCTAATAAAATAGTAAGCTAAGAATGCAGGAATAAGTAGGTATAAACCGCACTTATCAAACACCCACAAACTTAAGATTTTGCTAGTCCCGAGAAAAAGACAAAATAAAAAATAAATAAAAATAAACAATTAAAATAACTAAGTTAACTAGGCTACTTTCGTAGGGATCACGATTTCATTTAGTGTATGCAACTAGCCTTTAAACCCTTAGGCGGCCCTAATGGACGAGTTATAGTCTCACGAGGGCTTACAGCGGCGATACTCACAAACGTCATTCACAAACATGCAATCATGCAAAAATATAATAATAATAATAATAATAATAATAATAATAATAATAATAATAATAATAATAATAATAATAATAATAAAAATAGTCCCGATAGTTTTACATAATGTTGTCCTCAAGTAATGCTTATTAATGAAATCAGAGAACCTTCAAATTACGCAATACAACTCAAATCCAAGTTCTTGAATAAGTCATCTAAGCTAGACTCATAGTGTGTGTGTGTGTGTGAAGATTTTGTCACAGCTCGACTCCTAAGTAAGCTAACTCAATGTTTTTATCTTAAAAATTGAGATCTGATGGGTCAAATCAACCTAGATATCTCAAAAGTACTATGTATTTGTCTTTTCTGTGTTCAGTATGGTATGGTATGATTTTATTTTATTTTTTTTTTCATTCATTTTTTTCAACACACCTACTCTTTGAGGTAGCATTTCTCCTTATGGTGGTCCTAACACTCGTCCATAAGTAGCTTCACGCTTATCGGTTATAGGTGGTTTAACTCTTTCTTTTCAATTTTTTTTCTTTCAATTTTTTTTTCAGTTTCTTTTGTTTTTAACCATACCATACATCATAACACTAGCAAATCGAGATAAACATCTAAGCAAACGGTCATTCACCGGCATGTAATTTCTTCAACTAGTCACCTTATCCACTACTTAAGTTCTTACTGCTGAAAACCTATTGTTAATTGCTTACGAGACTAACCTAGATCACCTACTCAAGGCATCAGATAAAAATCAATTGGGACTTATCGTTTCTAAGATTTCATTTATAGAAAACAAAATTCATCATTAAACTTATGTTTTACTATCAAAGACATAAAATAAAATAAAAAAAAACAATAATAATAAATGTTGATGGTGATTTATGTGACCAAGTATTTTGAAGAGCTCGGCAAAGGCAGATAGGGAATTTCTCTTTTTGGGAGGATGAATGTTCTGAGAGTATTAGTCGTTCTTCGACCAGGCATGGTGTTCGGACCCGGCTTCCTGGATTTGTCCGACCAGAGGACACAACATGATGCATGTTTCAGATACCGATAACATCAGAGCCGAGACCGACCACTTTACTCGGTAGCTCGGTCCAGTTCTATCTTTCCTCTTGAATTATAAAGATGAGCTCGGATATTTTTGGTCAGGTCGGAAGTAGTTGGCATAGTGCGGCTCATTGTCTGGCTTCCTTATGACGCCCGACGTGTGATCAGGACCGTTTGAACTTTTCCCTCAGATATGTACCACCTTTACAGGCTGTCATCATAAATGTTGAGTGTGGCAGTGTATAAAACAGAGTGATTTAAGAGGGAGTCATATGGCAAGCTTTCTTTCAGTGAAGCAGTTGGGGCAGAGAGCCCGTCAATTAGCCGGAGATCAATGTGACTGACGTCATAAAGATATGGGAATAATGTTGTATTTCTCTTAGTATATAACATGAGGGTAGTCTCATTTGTATAAGTTGGTTAGCAAAAATCTCATAAAAAGTATCACTTGTAAAAACATTATAAAAAAAAAGGAAAACAACTCGGTAATATTAGACCACCCTTGAAGACAGGTCGGCCGAGCTCAGTTTGGTAATAAATCGACTAAAACCCTCTTGTCGGTTTTTTGTTTGTTTTGTCTTCTGCAAAATTTACTTTTGGTCCCCCACACTACAAGAATTATGGCTTTTAGCGTCCAACAATTTAGTGTCGAAATAATTTTCGACGCTAAAAATCACTTTTAGCATCGTAATTAATATTCGGCGCCAAATATCAAGCTTTTAGCGACGAAATAATTTTCGACGCCAAATATTCAATTTTTTTCGTCGAAAACAGTTATCGACGCTAAAAGTACACTTATAGCGTCGAAAAATATTCGACACTAAATTATTTTACTATTCCAATAATTTTTGGCGCTAAATGTTATACTTTTAGCGTCAAAAATTTTAGTCGACGCCAAAAACTAGACATTTAGCATCGACTAAGTAGTGTCGCTAAAGGTTTATGAAGATTCCACCGACAATCCTTTAATCTTTAGCGTCTAAATTTATGTCGACGCTAAAAATTAGACATTTAGCGTCAAATAAACTAGTTCGACGCTAAAAATTGCAACAATTAGCGTCGAATTTATTGTTTCGACGCTAAATATAGATTAAAATACAGAATGTCACCAACCCTTTTGTAGGCACTACATTTTTACACATAAGTCCCTATGATGAGTCTCATTTTGGAGACACTACCTTTAAGTCACAGAGGTCACGGAAGACGGACATCAGAAGGGGGAATTCAGAATAAACAAGGTTCACTGTTTTCGTTGGTGCTATGTTCGTGTATACGTTCGAACGTCAAACAGATTGCGGGCGTTCGTGCTGCGTTCGAGTAAGCGTTCGAACGGTGTCGGTAATTCTGGTTTTACTGCTAGCCTCATATTAAGCCCAATTCACCCAAACCTTGGCCCACACGCCCAAGCCCACTTAAAACACATATTTAACACATGGTGAAATTAAAACAAATCTAAAAATCACATACCAAATTAAATAAAATACTTACACAAATTAAAGAAATTGCATGTCTAATTAAAATCAATCAACAAACTAAATGCCTAATCCAAGCGAATCAAATATTCAACATGCCTAATCCAAGCCAATCAAATCCATTGCTTTCCTTGTCCAACACCAAATCATATCCCTTTTTAAATACACAAATCCCTTTCCTTGTCAAGCCTAACCATTTGCCTATAAAAAGAACCCTTCACCAACATTCTCAAGGCTAGCTAGCTCATTCATACAAAAAAGCCTCCTCTCTCCACTCTCTCTAGAGTTCACGCCCATTACAGAAAAAAGAAGAATAGAATCTCCAACCCTTTTCCCCTAGCTCACATACAAAACACAAACAACAAACACAACAACCCTTCCCTCACCAACTTAACAAGAACAACACACAGCAGCCCCTAACCCTTGAAATCAGCCCCTGACAGCACCGAAACTACCCCTGAAATCAGTCCCAAACAACAGCCCTAAACACACACCAAAACAGTCCCCTAAATTACCAAAAACAGTAGCCAAAACATCCCAAAAATAGTAACTAAAACACAGCAGCAAAACAGTAGCAGCGGCAGTGAATCAGAGTCAAAACAGCAGCAAAAGACGGAGGACGACGACCCAAAACAGTAAGACAACGAACGAGAGCAGTGAACCAGTGAACCGGAAGAGTTGCGGAGCTTTACCCCTTCCGATCTTCGTGAAATGCGAGTCCGAGAGACGACTTAAAAGGTTAGACCTGAGGACACTTTTTCATTAGTTCATATTCGTTTCTTTTATTATTGAATTTTATTCGCATGAGAGTCGTTTATGGATGCATGTTGTGGCTTGAATGAAATGGAAGAGTGTCGTCTCTTGTGGTATATAGGATGGAAACCCAGACGTAAATTCCGTAGCCGAATCCGAATGGACGGTAGTGCGGTCTGTACTTGGGATACAACTCCACGTATCACTTGAGTAAACGGCACCTTCTCTTGTTTTGTGTTGCTTTGGTTTATCTATTTCTTATTATTTAAATTCTGTATTGTTGCTTATTTATGCATGGTTTAATCGAGTGCATGGGCTCAGTAAGTGCGATGAAAGGTCCCCTAATCGGAAGGGTTAAAATCCTTCACCACGATGCTTTGCCGCACCGATTGATGTGTGTTCGGTTGAATGCGAGATACGTTCAATCGGACACAATACGTTTAATATTGTTGCTTATTTATGCATGGTTCAATCGAGCGCATGGGCTTAGTAAGTGGAATGAAAGATCCCCTATGGGGAGGGGTTAAAGCCCTTTACCATGATGCTTTGCCGCGCCGGTTGATGTGTGTTCGGTTGGATGCAAGACACGTTCAATCGGACATGCTTAGTTGAATATGATTGTCTTTATGTTGTATGCATGATGTGATATGATGCGCATGGGCTTAGTATGTTGGTCTAAAGGTCCTCTCTTTGAGAGATCAAGAGCCCCCAAAAGGCCACCTTTTACGGCAGTACTTCGCCGCGCCCCCTTTATCTTGTGGTTTATGTATTGCGTCCCATTTCATGCATCAGGTCTGTTCCCGTTCGAACGCGTTTACGAACGCACCTCGAACGCGCATGTATTTTTGCCTTATCATGCATCAGGTCTCATTTCCGTTCGAACGCGTTCACGAATGCCATACGAACGCGAGCATTCTGTTTTATTTCCGTTCGAACGCGTTCATGAACGCCATACGAACGCGAGCATTCTGTTTCATTTCCGTTCGAACGCGTTATCAAACGCCATACGAACGCGAGCATTCTGTCTCATTTCCGTTCGAACGCGTTATCAAACGCCATACGAACACGAACCTTCTGTTTACCGTTCGAACGCGTTTACGAACGCTACACGAACGCGCACATACTGAACTGAGTATGTCTTATCATATTCATGCATAATTGCCTCTTGGTTGATCTTTCTTGTGTTATATAGTCAACCGTATTATTTGTATTCAAGCATGATTAGGCTGTTAGCATGTTATTTGGTTAATAGGTTCATGAGATAGTACTCAAGCATGATTAGGTTGTTCTTAATTTTCCATATCATAGGATTGAAATATGTTCATGAGATTGCCATGTGATGTTGCATGTTGTGATGAACTTGTTGATGTATGCATATGAAGTTAGAAGCATGATATTTTTTTGGAAATAAATGTTATTTAAGCCTGGTTAAATTATTACATAAATCCTTTTATTACAAGTGACATAAGTAAGGGACCATTCCGAACCCAACGGTTTGAGGTCTTCCCTTGCGAGGGGTGAGTGCGGCCTTAAATCTCATTTTTCCGGTTCACACCGGGTGGCGACTCCATTACTCTCCGGTTTAGTCCCCCGTGGCTACTCCGTACTCCCAACTAGGCCGCGAGCCTAGGACAGAAAAGCGTCGCCCAGGTAGCTGTGTGTTCCCACACCTTCTCCCCCTCTGTTTTTTCTCCCATTCTCTTCATTTTCATCCTCTAAAATCTCAGAATCTGTCCTCTGCAACCACACAACTCTCCTACAAATTTTCAATAAAATTGTAATCAATTTTCCATAAGGTAAGTCTTCTTTTATATTTCTTTATTATTTTTCAATTTTTATGATTATGTTTATTATATATTTTTTGTTAGTGGTTTATGGTTCATATATGTAGATTAAGTTAATTAATTAACTAAATAGAATTTTTCTGTAAACTATTTACTTTATCAACTAAATATATATGTATATGCTTAAATAAATAATTAATGAATTAGGTGTAATATGATATTTAATAATTATATTATTATATTTAGGTATTTCGCTTAAATGGATAGAAATTGGATGAGCTCGCTGGATAGATTGAGTGTTGAATATCGTAATGGAGTGTATGAGTTTATGGAAGTCGTAAAGCAACACATTGATGTAGAAGGTCGTGTTCGGTGTCCATGTGCAAATTGTTTGAATAGGAAAAGGAAACGGTTAGATGAAGTTCATAATCATTTATACATGCCAGGAATATCACCAACTTACCGTACGTGGATTTATCACGGTGAGCAGTATCATTCTCAGTCACGGTTTATTGATTCCGGTGAAGGGAGCAGTAGTTACAATCAACCTGTAAACGATGAGATAACCGATGCTTTACATGACTTACAAGGTCCACAACTTGGTCATAGTGTCAGTGGTGACATGCCAGTGTTAAGTGGAAATGATCAAAATTTATTTAGTGAACTACTTGATGAGGCAAAAAAAATTCCATTTGAAGGTGCTGGAATGTCGATCTTGAATTTCGTTGTGAAATTATTACACATTAAAGTGATCAACAGAATGACCAACAAAAGTATTGATATGATGCTAGAGTTACTGGGCCAAATGTTACCGGTTGGAAGCGAATTGCCTAAGTCGTACTACGAGGCAAAGAAAATGTTGCGTGATCTGGGAATGAGGTATGAATCCATTCATGCTTGTATGTATGATTGTGTATTATTTCTTGCAGAGTATGAATCACTTGAATATTTTCCGATATGTGGTGAAAGTCGGTACAAAGTCCGTGGTACGGGGAAGAAAGTGCCTCAAAAGATATTGCGATATTTTCCTTTAACGCCCAGGCTGCAGAGATTGTTCATGTCACGACACACAGCGACTGACATGATGTGGCATCATGAAAATAGGATTGGTGTAGATGACATACTTAGACATCCTGCGGATGGAACCGAGTGGAAGGAATTTGATGACATGTACCCCCATTTCGCTGAGGACCCCCGTAATGTCAGGTTAGGTCTTGCCTCTGATGGTTTTAACCCATTTGGGAATATGTAAAACTCTTATAGCATGTGGCCCGTTATTGTTATTCCATATAACTTACCTCCATGAAAATTTATGAAGGATCCGTTCATGTTTATGTCATTGTTTATCCATGGTCCACGTTCCCCTGGTAAAGATATGAATGTTTACTTGAGACCATTGATCGAGGAGTTACAAACATTATGGAATGTGGGTGTGCATACCTATGATGCAGCTTCCGAGCAGTATTTTCAGATGCATGCCGCATTATTATGGACCATTAATGATTTTCCAGCTTATGGTTCATTATCTGGATGGAGCACTAAGGGATACATGACATATCCAGTTTGTGCGGGTCAAACACCTTCGCAACGATTACGAAATAAAATAGGATACACAGGGCACATGAGATTTCATGAGTTGAGTCATCCTTGGCGGAGGAGTAAATTATTTAACGGTCAACATGAACCTCAGAGTATGCCCAGTCCATTGTCTGGATTCGACATACTTTGCCAACATCAACATCTCAGAGAGAGCACACCAGGTAAACATCCTAATAATAAAGATAAAAATCGTAAACGCTTACCTGAAGAGTTGAATTGGACAGGAAAAAGTATTTTCTTTGAGTTAGAATATTAGGGGACTCTGAGTTTGCGACATAATTTGGATGTAATGCATATAGAAAAAAAACATTTATGAGAGTTTAGTGGGCACACTATTCAATATTTCGGGTAAGACAAAAGACACTGTAAATGCTAGATTGGACCTACAAGATCTTAGAATTCGAAGTGAATTGCATTTACAAGTCACTTCTCGAGGTCTTATTAAGCCACCTGCTAGTTATGTGCTCACTTAACGGGATTAAAGAGTCACGATTGTCATGTGCTTCTCGAGAGTCTCATTCCTGTTGGCATTCGACCTTATCTCCCCCCGAATGTATGCGACGTCGTACTTGATCTATGTGGCTTCTTTAAACAATTATGTCAGAGGACATTAACCACAACTGTTATTGACGAACTTGAGCGAGGAATCGTGATAATCCTATGCAAGCTGGAGCGAATTTTTCCACCTGCTTTTTTTGATATAATGGTACATCTGGCTGTTTATTTACCGGCTGAAGCTAGAAAGGGAGGTCATGTCCATTACAGACGGATGTATCCCATTGAGAGGTACTATATATATACAGTTTTAAATATTACATTCTCAAATTTTTACTGTGCATTGAATTTAGTTTTAATGCAAACTTGTTGTCATATCCGCAGGGCTTTGGGAGATTACAAAAATATGTGAAAAACAAGGCGCACCCTGAAGGGTCAATAGCTGAAGCTGTTGTAATAAGTGAAGCAATAACATTTTTTTCGATGTACATGCAGAATATTGAAACTCATTTTAATCGTCGGCTATGAAACTATGATGGAGATGCAAGTAATTTGCAAGATATCACAGTGTTCCGTCAAAATTGCAGACCATTTGGAGCAGTAGGTGTCAAATTACTAACCCTTCAGGAAGTTCAACGTGCGCATTGGTTTATATTGAGTAATTGTGATGAAGTGCAACCGTATTTAATGTAAGTTTTTCTGGTGCATAACCATAGTATTTTTGCCATACATTAACCTAACTCATTTTTTGTAGGCAACATCTAACAATGCTACAATGTGGTGGTGACCATAACGTTGATGAAACACACAAAAAAGAATTTCCTAAATGGTTTGAGAAAACTGTAAGGCCTAACATTTTATATTTATTTTTATCCTAATATTAAATATTTCAGTTTGTTATATTAACACATCTATTTCTCTCATTGTTAGATTAACAACCAAGTGCAAACTGGTCAATTGGACTCGTCATCCTCGTTGGTTTCTTTGGCTTATGGGTCTCAAAAGCAGGCTTATGAATACAGTGGATGCATTGTCAATGGAGTTAGATTTCATACCGAATAGCGAGATGTTACTCATGTGACTCAGAATTATGGAATTGTAGTCCAAGGAGAACACGGCTCAGATCTTATTGACTTCTACGGAGTGTTGTAATCGGTCATTGAGTTGATATACCGACCTAGACGACATATTATGCTATTCGACTGTAAGTGATTTGACACAAATGCCAGAAAGAGGAGAATTCAAGTTAGTAATCATCTAACGTCAATTAATGTTCAACGTTTTTGGTACAAGAATGATCCATACATTTTTTGTACCCAAGCACGTTCAGTGATATATATATCTAATCCAAAGTTAGGAACTGGATGGATGGTGGTAGAAAAGTTACAAAATAGGGGCATTTGGGACACGCATGAGAAAGATAGAGTTGATATATCAGATGAAACACAAGAAGTCTCCGGCAACTTCGAAGTTCCTGAACAGATATTTTATGGACCAATTGTCACCGTTCCTGAAAATATCACATTAACACTAGATAGTACAGACGTTGAGATAATTCTTCATTCTGAAGTTAGCGTGGAAGTAGCAAGTGAAGAAGAATTTGACACCGAAAATGACTTCGATTCCAGTCACGAATCCTCAAATACCGAAGATAATAGTGATTAATGAAGTTAGTGTATGATGAATAATTTTTATTATTATAATGTATGGTTCTTATTTTGAATTATTATTTAAATATGGTTGAAAGATTGATGAATAATGTATGGTTCTTATTTTGAATTATTATAATATTATTATTATTTTTAATGGTAGTAATTTAGCGTCGAAAAGAAAATTCGACGCTAAATTGTATACATTTAGCGTCGATATTATATATTTTGACGCTACATAAAAAAGTTAAATTTCCCGAAAAATTAACCCTGATTTTTTAATAAGCCGCCAACTTTTTAGCGTCGAATTGTTCGACGCTAAATGGTAAACATTTAGCGTCGAATACTCATATCGACGCTACATGGTAAACATTTAGCGTCGATATTATATATTTCGACGCTAAATAAAAAAGTTAAATTTCCCGAAAAATTAACCCTGATTTTTTAGTAAGCCGCCAACTTTTTAGCGTCGAATTGTTCGACGCTAAAAGCTCATAAGTTCGACGCTAAATGTCATTTAAATCACCGAAACTAGTGTCTTCTTTTTCTCGGCTCAGACGAAAAAAATGAACCCTCTTACTGTCTTCTTCTTCTTCCTCGGCTCCAACCACTCTCTTCTTCAGCAAATTCATCCACTTTACAGGTATTTTGATATTTTGATGGTAACTCTAATTATATCATTTTTTCTCATGAATTTGTTTGTTTTGTTCTTTAATGCTATATATATATATATTGGATTATCATGTTATGTGTGGGGTTATATGGGTGTTTTTTTGTTTTTTTTTTAAATTGATGTTCTGGGTGGTGGTAGAGGGAAGTATGTATTATGGGTTTGAAGCTTATTGAATCGGTGAGGGTTAAGGGTTATGGGTTTGAAGCTTATTGAATCGGCGAAGGTTAGTTTTGTGGGGTCTGTGTGTTTGAATTGGTCGGTTGGAAGGGGCTGTTGATTGTTTGTTGAGTGAGAGAGAGCCAAATGAAAACGAAAGGTAAGAGTGTGAGAGGAGAGAGCAGTATTAGGGTTTGTGTTTTTGTGTCTCGAATGAGAGGGGAGGCTGCCAAGTCTTGTGATACAATAACAGGTTTATTTGTTTGTTGCTGAATGATTGTAATCAAAAGGAGAGAGTGTGTGAGTGATGTGATGGACTAGAAGAGCTTAAGGGTTTGGAATTGCATGGCCTATTGTAGTTTTGTCTATATGCTTAATTAGAATTAGAATTTATATCTTAATCACATTATCATGCCGTGTAGTTTTGTCTATTTACATTAGGATTATATAATATAATAGATACTATTGCTACAAACTATGATGGACAATGAAATGCCAGAACAGACCAGAACAACATATAGCTTGTGGTGAATTTGGCGTTGTTTGCTTGTGGCTATGTGAGTGAGAGCTTTGTATATTTTTGTTTGTGATTCTTGTATGTGAGAGAGATTTAGGTGAGCGAGAGAGGGAGGGCCAAGGCCGAGAAAATTCTGATTAACATTAAATTTTGGAATGTGTTTGGTTTGGTTTAGTTTAGTTTGGTTTGGTTTTGTAATATAATGTTCATACATATACTATAAAATGCATGTGTTTGGTTTAGTTCTATTACATTCAAAATACATGAAACTTTTTGTGTTTTTACAGATGGCACCGGGCAATCGCAGGCGGGCTAATGCGACTCCATCTACATCAGCAAGGACAATTGGCCCTGGTGGAGTCTCTGCTACCACAGGTGAGTCCATTACAGCGAAGGGTCGAGGATGCACCTGTGGCCCGGGGTTGTGTAAGTACGTTAAGGCTCACGGCCGTATCCGGATTGAGATATCAGATGATGGACACAGTCAAGTCGGACAACATAAATCAGCGTTTAATACAGCCATAAGAGCTGCAGCTCGATATGAAGCTCCCCAAAACTACGTTTCTTGGAGAAAGATACCGTGGGAGATGAAAATCAATCAGTTATTCTCTTCGCTACTTGTAAGTTTTCGATATTGTTTGTTAGTTAACATTTTTATTTTATACTTATTTTTACTCGGTTGCTATTCATGTAGGAGTGGTTCGACTTCAATCTGACCAAAGTGAATGTCCAACAATATATTGACTACCACATGGGGAAAAGTTATAAAGATTATAGGACAAAAGTCCTGAAACCAATATTCGACGAACATGGACCTTCAAATGCTCCACAACACAAGCCTGATTTTATAGAGGAGCAAGACTGGACATTCTTATGTGGGATTTGGTCTACCAAAAAACACGAGGTAAATTTTGAAATAAACAGAAATTTATAATTGTCTTTGTTTTCGGTACTTATATTGTTGGTAAATGCAGGATAAATGTCACGCAAATGCGGAAAATCGAAGTCACTTGCGTTTTAACCACCGTGGAGGTTCGAAGCCATTTATCCAACATCGTGCCGAACATTCTGAGGTAAATATATCCTAACGTAAAATTTAACAGTTCATTGGTTTTACTAATGTGGAATAATATTGAAATTATTTTCTGTTTATAACAGAGTAGCACAGGTGATGAGCAATCATTTCCATATTTTTTCCGTGTGACGCATTACAATGAGAGAAACAAATGGATAAATGAAGAAGTCGAACGCTGCTATGTAAGTTTCAGTTTTTAAAATAAAATAATTAATATTATATATATTAATTTTTTTTTCTCAAATTCTAATATTAAATTATTTTTTGAAACAGAACGAAATGATGGAACTCCAACATCAAACTCAGGAGACAGGGTTCGACCCGATACCAGATGAGAAGTTGTCGCAATTGGTTTTCAAGAATCAGACAGCTTACAACGTTGGCCTTGGCACTCGTAAGAAGCCGACGTCATATGCACGCAGTACTGTTAATTCGGAAAATGCCTCTCTTCGAGACGAGTTAGCCACCACCCGAGACGAGCTGAAGCAGACTAAGAATGAGCTACAACAGGTCAAGCTGGACCACGAGAAGAAGATGGAGCAGCTCGAACAGAAAATGCTGGTTTTTTGTCAGATATTGGA
This sequence comes from Zanthoxylum bungeanum, assembly GCA_019454045.1. Lineage (NCBI taxonomy): Eukaryota > Viridiplantae > Streptophyta > Magnoliopsida > Sapindales > Rutaceae > Zanthoxylum > Zanthoxylum bungeanum. Next base: position 26,804 of record SKCR01040790.1, read on the forward strand.
GGCCTCAATCAGTCAGGGTGCATCGGGCTCGAGCGTCCCCCATCACAGCAGCAATAAATTTTATATTTGGTTTTGTATAAACATTTTGAACAAATAGTTTTAATATAATATGTTTTTTTCTAAAAAAAATTGAATATAATAATTATTATAACATTTCGTAATTCTGTTATTAATCAGAAATTTTTTTCAATTAAATTAAATATTAAATTAATTATTTTATACCAAAAAGAAGTAAATTAATAATTTTTTAAAAAAACAAATTTTTTTAACTATTAGCGTCGAACATTTCGACCCTAATAGTTATAAGAAAATTGCCGCAGTAAGTATACATATATTACTTTTTTAATATACTCTAGCGTCGACATATTTCGACGCTAAAAGTCAAACTTTTAACGTCGAATTATTTCGTCGCCGAATATAACCTATAGCGTCAGAAAATTTAATTTAGCGTCGAAAAAAATTGGACGCCAAATACAGACTTTAGTGTCGCAATTATTTATTTCGACGCTAAAAGTTATTCTCGTCGATATTTCGGCGTCCACTTTTTACGTCTGATTATTTCGACGCTAATAATATTTGCGTAGAAAATATGGTTTTTTGCGTCGATTTATTTCAACGCTAAAGGGTGTAATTTTTGTAGTGCCATAACCAAACAAATTCACGGTTGGAGGAGGATTGTCCCTGGAGTATTATCCCGATATTGCCCATAGAACTAAAATCACTCTTCAACAGTTGGCACCGTCTTTGGGGAGAGAGCAAAAGACAGCTTGCGTAGTAAGACAATGGCAGAAGACGGGAACCATAGATCGTCGGAGAGTTCAATAATAGAGTCGATGGAGAAAAAGGAGGAAAGACTAGAGGAAAGAGAAATGGAGTGAGCAGAAGCTGGTTAGAGCGGAAAAAAGAATGAGATCGCGAGAGGAAAGAAGGTTGGCGATAGTAGTGAAAAAGGTGGAATGAACGCCCAAGGAGTTAGAGCAGCAATAGTGTAGACAACAGAACCTGGGCGACGCCGTTCTAGGCCCGCGGCACTAGTTGGGAAGTACGAAATAACTTGGAGTCGCCACCCGGTGTGAACCGGGACAAAGATTTAAGGCCGCACTCACCCCTCGCAAGGGAAGACCTCAAACCGTTGGGTTCGGAATGGTCCCTTACTCATGTCACTTGTAATGAAAAGATTTATGTAATAATTTAATCAAGCTTAAGTAACACTTATTTCCGAGAGTATCATGCTTCTAAATTCCCATACACAAAATAAAACTTATGCACACATTTCACATACATCTCACATCTAACAGTGCATGCTTAAAAATATATCAAAGTAGCAAAGAACATACAACTTCATTGGCATATTACATTAAAGAAAACACAAGCGCACATATTAACCATACAAGCATACATATGGGCATTTTTCCAAGTGGTACGTGGAATTGTATCCCAAGTACAGACCGCACTACCGTCCATTCGGAATCGGCTACGGAATTTACGTCTGGGTTTCCATCCGATATACCGCAAGAAATAATACTCAAATGTTATCATGACATAGGCATATGAATCGCAATACATTAACATATTTGTATTCATACATGTGGGGATAGCTACTAGGAAAACCATGCATGAATCTAATGAAGAGGACTCAGTTCAGTGGGTGCGCGTTTGCGTAGCGTTCGAGAACGCGTACGAACGGTAAACAGAAGGTTCGCGTTCGTGTAGCGTCCGAGAACGCGTTCGAACGTAACCAGACCTGATACATTATGAAACTAAGAAAGTGCATGTGCGTTCGTGTAGCGTTCGTAAACGTGTTTGAACGGTAAACAGAAGGTTTGCGTTCGTATGGCATTGGACAACGCATTCGAACGGAAATGAAACAGAATGCTCTCATTCGTATGGCGTTTGTTAACGCGTTCGAACGGAAATGAAACAGAATACTCACGTTCGTGTGGCGTTCGTGAACGCGTTCGAACAAAAATGAAACAGAATGCATGACAAGGCAAAATACATGCGCGTTTGAGTTGCGTTCGTAAACGCGTTCGAACGGGAACAGACCTGATGCATGAAATGGGACGCAATACATAAACGACAAAATAAAGGGGCGCGGCGAAGTACTGCCGTAAAGGTGGCCTTTTGGGGCTCTTGATCTCTCAATGAGAGGACCTTTAGACCAACATACTAAGCCCATGCGCTCGACTGAATCATGCATACAAAGAATTAAAAGCAATAATATTAAACATAGTGTGCCCGATTGAACGTATCTCGTATCCAACCGAACACACATCAACCGGCGCGGCAAATCATCGTGGTAAAGGGCTTTAGCCCCTCCCCATAGGGGATCTCACATCACACTTACTAAGCCCATGCGCTCGGTTGAATCATGCATACGAAAATAAAGACAATCATATCAAACTAAGTATGCTCGATTGAACGTATCTCGCATTCAACCGAACACACATCAATCGGTGCGGCAGAGCATCGTGGTGAAGGATTTTAACCCTTCCAATTAGGGGACCTTTCATCGCACTTACTAAGCCCATGCACTCGATCATATCATGCGGGAATAAGCAACATACAGAATTTAAATGACGAGAAATAAATAAACCAAAGCAACACAAAACAAGAGAAGGTGCCGTTTGCTCAAGTGGTACGTGGAGTTGTGTCCCAAGTACAGACCGCACTACCGTCCATTCGGATTCGGCTACGGAATTTACGTCTGGGTTTCCATCCTATATACCACAAGAGACGACACTCTTCCATTCATCCAATACACATAACAAATGCAACAAATACAGAAAATATAATCAAAATAAATGACCAGAAATTAAATAAGAATAAGTGTGAAAGATACCCTCAGGTCTAACCTTTTAAGCTGTCTCTCGGACTCGCGTTTCACGAAGATCGGAAGGGGGTAAAGCTCCGCAACTTTTTCGGTTCACTGGTTTGCTTCTTCCTTCACTGTTCGGCCGCTCAAGCTACTGTTCCGCCTCCGTTTTGCTGCTGCTCCCTTGTGGTTTTGCTGCCGTTTCCTCTGTGTCCTCTGCTTACTGTTTGTGGACTGTTTTGATGTTCTTGATGGACTGTTCTGTATTTCTTTTTGGTGCGGTTTTTGTGTGGTTATTTCAAGGATTGTAAGTGTCTTATATGTTACTGTTTTAAGGGATTTTAGGGACTGTTTTAGGAGTGATTTAGGCTGCTGTGTTTTGTGTGATTTTCGGTGATGTGTGAAGGTTTAAAGGGGGTGATTTTCGGTGGTGATTAGGGTTGTTTGTGCTTGTAGTTTCGGTGATGTGAGGGTAAGGTTGAAAGGAGTGATTTTTGTGATGTCTAATATTTCTTGTGTGAATTGTATGTCTGAGCTAGAGAGATTCGAGAGGAGGGGTGGCTAGGTTTGGGGTTGTTTATATAGAGAAGGGCTAGGGCTTCACCTTGTCTCACAAGGAAGAGATTCTGTTTCCAAATTAGGAGAGATGAGAAAGGTATACACAAGATTGAGGGGGGACAAAATATTTTAAATTAGGAAGTTGTAATATTTAATTTGTGTTGGTTTAGGAATACAAATATTTTAGATTGGTAATTATCTTATTAGATTAGGAAGTCAAATATTTGATTAGCTTTGATTGGGAATATAATTGGTTGATTGATTTTAATTAGGCACATCTTATTTTAATTTTAGTATATGAATTATTCAAATTAGGCATGATTTGAGTTTAAGTTTGGTAAATATTTTATTTAATTATTTAATTAATTTAATTATTATCTTATTTAGTTAATGTTTTAATTAATATTTATTTATTTAATTTGGGATGTGTTTTATGGGCTTTGGGGGGCTAAATGGGCTGGGGTGCAAGGCTAGCAGCAAAACCAGAAACACTGACTCCATTCGAACGCAATTTAGAACGTGGCACGAACGTCCGCAGTCTGCACGAGGTTCGAACGAAGTAACGAACGCAGCACCAACGAAGACAGTGAACTTGTGGAATGAACTTGATGACATATTTATTCCGAATTTCCCCTTCCGACCTCCGTTTCCCGCAATATCCTTAGCTAAAAAGGTAGTGCCTCCAACTGAGACTCATCATCGGGTTTCACATGCGAAAATGCAATGCCTACAGTCGCCCCCACTTTGATGGGACTTGTGCAGTGTGTGACTTTGAACAATCCTATCAAAGTTATGCAATGCATTTTTACTTATCTGGCTCGGCTGCCGCCTCGAGTTGAGTTGATACTGCAGCGGACCTCGATCCTGGGACGCGTCCCAATAATTGCCACTGACAACAGGGGCACCTCGACCCAACACCGCTGACTATAGGGACCTCGCCCTTGAATTGATGATGTAGTGGGCACCTCGACCCTGGGCACCTCGACCCAACCCAACACCGCTGACTATAGGGACCTCGCCCTCGAACTGATGATGTAGTGGGCACCTCGACCCTGAACTACAACTGACAACGGGGGCACCTCGACCCAACACCGCTGACTATAGGGACCTCGCCCTCGAACTGATGATGTAGTGGGCACCTCGACCCGGAACTACAACTGACAACGGGGGCACCTCGACCCTGGGCACCTTGACCCAACACCGCTGACTATAGGGACCTCGCCCTCGAACTGATGATGTGTCTCCATACTGAAGGGGTCTGATAGGGGTGAATCCGGTAACGCAGCGGAAGCGGTGAAAATCCGATTTTCAGATTTCAAAACTTTTTCTTGGATTAAATAAATAAACACATTTATTTAATTACCCAATAATCAAATAATGAAATAAAATTTCAAATGAATCAAATTCAAGTGAAATTACCAAATTACCCTTATATGGTATTTTGTCCATTTTAGACCGAAATTGATCCAATCAATTTTGAATGATTCTAAATCATTTCTAAGATGAACTTAGCATGTTCAAAACATCAAAACACCAAAAGCCAAAATCCCCAAATTTCCTTCCAAGCAGAGAGAGCACTCATTAGTGCCCAATTTGTGCATTTTGCATTTTCATGCTTCAAGACACATCCAAATGATATCCAATCAACATGAAACTTTATATGCATCATATACACACATAAATACACAACATATATGAAAACCCCCAAATTTGGAATTAGTTAGAAACCCTAATTTTTCAATTTCCACAAATTGGACAAATTAGGCTAATTACATTAAATCAAATGTTTCAATTATCAATCTTCATCCAATTCAAGTCTCAACACAATGAAACAACTCAAGATCAAATCTAGGTCATTTAAGAGTGGGTCAACAACTCTAGAATAGCAACATGGTTTCATAAACCTTAAAAGAATACATATAACTACACTAGTTACATTCTTTGTTCATCATACATGCTCAACACTTTCAAACAAATTTCCATCATCAAAAACACAAGAAATAAAGAAAATAATAACTTAAGAAACTTACAAGATGTAGCCTAGATCCTAAGGAAAAATTCCTTTCTAATAGTAAGTTTAAGAAACTTACAAAATCCAAGCTTTTTCTTTAAGTTTATCTTTTCTCCTTCACTTTCTTTCTTTGTCTTTCTTCAATGGAGTTTTGTTTTTGGTAAAGTGTATATTAGGTTAAGTGTATCATGAAATGAAAATCAATTTATACTTGTTTCATTTAGCCTTTGGCCGAATTGGCTAAGACAAAAACAAGGAAATTAATTTCAATTTCATTTCAAGTTTCATTTGGTCAACTTGCACAAATATCTTATAAACTACTTTATTAGATATTTATTTTGGTCAACAAATGCAACTAATGTCATTTACTTTAATTATCCTAACATAAGATATTTATATTTTAATTAATTTAATCATTTAACAATTAAATAATAATTAATTAATCAAATACAAATATATTAAATATATGTATAATATTTACATTAAATATTAAAAACATATATTCATTTAGGAAATAAGTCAAATAACTCATTTTGACTATTAATTAATGTGTATTTAAATTAATCAAGTATTAAATGTAAATACACAATAATTAAGGAAATGACTATCTAGTCTCTTTAGCATGTATCTTGCGTTTAACCATTAAACGACTTTATAAATAATCAATATTATTTATTTATGTTGCTCTAGTGCTCAACGAGTATGTTTCATTATTGAGACTCTCTAGGTTCAGGTATATCCGTCACAAAATCTAATTTCGTGTCCATAATCTATCCACCCGTAGATTATGACGATCACGGATAATCTCGCTGAACCATACAGGTCGAGGTCATCGCAAATGTATAATTCCTCCGTCACAGGTATCCGGATAAATCCCAGAGATATAGATGTAAACGTCAAATCTCTATCGGGACTATCCAGTCGACTATTCTATTAGCAATCTCAAAAAGAATGTTTAGAACTAGCTTCTAAACTTACCACGGGCCCATGGTTTTATCTGATTGCTAATCATATGGACTACCTATGCTCTGGTACACAGAACTGACGGATCATATCTTGATACACACATAGGACACCCTGAGGATATCTATCTACACCCAACGAACAGGCGGAGGTCTGATCTTAATAGATCAGTGACGTGACTACCATCTAAGTGTAGAAGATGTCTCATGTGCCCACAATGGCATCTCAAGTCTAAGAATCACAAGTGCTACTCAACCCGAGAAGATTCTTATTGACGCTGGTGTACCATCCATTAAGAATCTTCGGTGAGTCGTTCAGTGTTTATCCGTATAAACACCCACACGTCTATACTAGTCTCCAAGACTTATGGTTCATTGAGAAACCATTGGAATCATATATTCCAGTATACGACATGTACCGGTCTCAACGGGTTTACTATACTGACCAAGTAGTGTAAACCTTGACCAGGAACTGTCTGAGAATGACAACGTCATGATACGACTCAATGTCCGTTGCGACGCTTTTGCACTGTACCATGACTAATCATTCTAAGGTCATTACGTCTTTACCAAATAAAAGAATAGATTATATTATAGAAACTGCATATATTATTACTGATAATAACGTTTTACAGAAGTATTTAACAAAATACAACCGGGAATTGGCGCTCTGAGCACCAACCCCTACACTACCTGGAGATGACATGATATGGGCCTCGCCCCCAAGCTGATATGGGCCTCACCCTTGGGACACATCCCAAAAACTGAAATTTTGTTGACGTTGCTTGGCTCATTCCTGCCGCTTTCTTCTTTCTTTGAACCTGCGAACACAAAACAGAAACAAACACAAAGAGAATGCAATGTTACGTGTATGCATGAATGATTTTCCTATCCGTTGGGTTAGATCTTCTGCCAATTCTCGTGGTGACTGCTTAGTCTTCTCTCCCTCAGGCAAAGTATTGCTTCAATCTGTCTACGTTGATCGGCTCGGTGAACTCGTTTCCTTCCAAGTCTGATAGCTTTACTGCTCCATTCCCCATTACCTTATGCACTATGTAAGGTCCTTCCCAGTTAGGTCTGAATTTTCCTCTCGGATCTGCAGTCGACGGCCTCGACTGCTTAAGTACAAATCACCCTTTCGGATCTTGGTGGGGCGTACTTTCTTGTTGAATGCCCGGGCTAGTCTCTTCTGATACAACTGCATGTGATACAAAAAGACTTCGTTCTCTTCTCATCCAACAGTGCTAACTGATCAAATCTCTGTGCGGCCCATTCCTGTTCCGGTAATTCTGCCTCTGCTAATACCCTCAGGGACTGTATTTCCACTTCTATCGGCAATACTGCTTCCATTCCGTAGACCAAAGAGTAAGGTGTGGCCCCTGTTGATGTTCTTACTGATGTTCTGTACCCCCACAAAGCATACGGTAATTTCTCGGCCCAATCTCTGCAATTTTCTGTCATCTTGGCTAAAATTGTCTTTATAGTCTTGTTGGCTGCCTCAACTGCCCCATTTGCCTACGGCCTGTACGGTGATGACTTGTGGTGGCCTATCCCATACCTCTGTAACATTGCCTTCGTCTCTCCTTGAAACTGGACCCCGTTGTCTGTCACTATATGATGCGGCATACCATACCGACAAATGAGGTTCCGAGCTATAAACTTTGCCATCTGTTTCGCTGTAACATTACGGAAAGATTCGGCTTCCACCCACTTCGAGAAGTAATCTACTGCCACTACTATGAGGCGATGCCCATTTGATGCATTTGGTCGAATTTCTCCAATCATATCAATACCCCATGCTGAGAAAGGCCACGGCTCTGACAACCTGTGCAATTCTGTGTGCGGTAAGTGATTCAAATTACCATGTGCTTGACAGTCATGACAGTGCTTTACCATCTTCGCGCAGTCTGTTTCCATGGTTGACCAATAAAAACCTTGTCTCACTATCTTGCGGGACAGATTCAACCCGTTCATGTGCGGACCACATACCCCGGCGTGTATTTCTTCCATTACATGTTGAGCTTCTTCCTTTCTTAAACACTTCAACTGAATACCGTTTGCCTGCCTCTTGTACAGTTCCCCTCTCAAAGTCACATACTGGGAAGCTAACTTCTGAATGGCTATTCTGTCTTTTCTGCCCGCCCCTTCCGGGAATTCACCATGTTCCAGATACCTCTGAATGTCATAATACCAAGGTTTACCGTCGTCAACCTCAACTTCCAGAATTCTTTCTATCTCATAAGCAGGTTTACTTGCTGTTGTCAGTACCAACGGTCTCATCACTAACTTCTCTGGGTTTTCCCAAGTCGCTGCTAGTGTAGCCAATGCGTCTGCCATCTGATTCTCTTCTCTCGGTAGGTGCTGACACTTATACTCGGGGATAACCTGTGCCAATTTTCTGAGGTGAAAAAGATAAGGCTTCAACCGTTCCTCTTTCAATTCCCATTCTCCTCGCATCTGCTGGACTACCAACATAGAATCTCCGTAGATTTCCACACTCCCGGCCTTCAAGGCTATCAATGCTGTCAAACCAAAAACACATGCTTCATACTCGGCCATGTTGTTAGTCACTCTGAATGTCAACCTCTTGGCCAAAGGCAAAGTCTCTCCCTCGGGGGTCACTATCATGATCCCGATTCCGGCTCCCTATAATTCACTGCCCCGTCAAAATACATCTTCCATCTCTGAACTGTTATTGCTTGGATCTCTTCATCGGAAACTCAAACCTATACTGATCCCCCTCAACAGGTTGCAATGCCAGAAACTCCGCTACTGCTCGTCCCTTGATCACTTTGGAGGTGAGATACTCAATGTCAAACTCTGTCAACAATACCAACCATCGGCCCAGTTTTCCCACTAGTGAAGGCACTGAATGAAGATATTTCAGAGGATTCTCCTTTGCCACCACTTGGATCTTGTAAGACTGGAAGTAATGTCGCAACTTTCTGGAAGCCCATACCACTGCAAGACAGATCTTCTCAACCTCCTGATATCGAGCCTCATACGGAGCATCTTCTTACTCAGATAATAAACTGCATGTTCTACCCCTGTCTCATCCGATTGTACCATCATACCCCCCAATGCTTCTGATTCTATAGCCAAATACAATATCAAAGGTCTACCCGGCCTCAGAGGTTTCAATACAGGTGGCTTCACCAAGTACTCTCTGATTCTGTCGAAGGCGGTCTGACACTGTTTGTTCCATCTCACTGGCTGATCTTTTCTCAACAATTTGAAGATAGGCTCACATACCGATGTCAACTTGGCAATAAACCGACTGATGTACTGAATCTTCCCCAAGAATGCTCTGACTTCCTTTTCTGTCTTCGGTGCAGGCATTTCTGTGATTGCCTTGATCTTTTCGGAGTCTACCTCTATTCTGCCCATTCCCACTGTATGACCAAGCAATTTCCCTGATGTCACCCCAAACACACATTTCTTGGGGTTAAGCCGCAGGTTATATCTGTCAACTCTCTGAAGGAACCTTTCCAATGCCTCAATATGCCCAACTCTTTTTTCTGATTTTACCATCATGTCATCCACATACACCTCAATCTCTTTGTGCATCAAGTCATGGAAAAGTGTAGTGGCCATCCGCTGATAAGTAGCTCCCGCATTCTTAAGCCCAAACGGCATTATCTTGTAACAATAAGTACCACACTCGGTAACAAATGTTGTCTTGTGTTTATCTTCCTCAGCCATGAGAACCTGATTGTAACCTGAAAACCCATCTGCAAACGAATACATAGCGGATAAGCCGCGCTATCAACCAGAACATCTATATGCGGCAAAGGGAAATCATCTTTTGGACAAGCCTATTGAGATCTCTGTAGTCTACACACATTCTGACCTTCCCATCTTTCTTCGGCACCGGTACTATGTTAGCCAACCATTCAGGATACTTTACCACTTCCAGGAAAACCCCACATCTATCTGTTTCTTAACTTCCTCTCTGACTTTCTCAGCCCATTCTGGTCTCATCCGTCTGAGCTTCTACTTTACTGGCCTCATATTCGGATAAGTTGGTATTGTGTGCTGGGCAATGTTTCTATCTACCCCAGGCATGTCCTCATAGACCAAGCAAATACTTTGGCATATCTGACCAACACTTCTTCTAGTTTCTCCCTCTCTTCGGAGGTTACTTCACTTGCAATCTAAATTTCTTTGGGGTTCTCAAGTGTACCCAAGTTAAATGCAATAGTTCTGGCTGAACTGATGTCAAATATGCTTGATTCATGCAGAGTAAATGGAAATGACTCAGGCAAGTAAGCAAAAGAAATGTCTTTATTATTGGATAATGCGGAAGTACATTCAAACAAATCAGGAAGGTAAATGTCTTCATCATCTATAGACACTTCTTCCTTTGCAATCAGGTCTTCCTCAGGCTTCTCATCCTCTCCCAGAGTCAGGTTCTCTAACTTCATCAATTCTCTTCCCAAATCTCTGCTTCCACAGCTTCTTCAGTCATGGTTTCTCACCCAACAAATCCTGGAAGATCTCAAACCCAGGTACCACAATCCCATTAACTTCCACAGGTTCAGGCTCTCCTTGATACCCTGAAGCTTTCACAAAGCATTCCATCAGCCTCAGGCTCTTTTTCTTGACCTTTGGCTTTTCTTCGTCAGATTTGTACCCCAAACCCTTCCGAGTAGTCTGTCCTCTGAAATCCGGCAATTTTGAACCTTTTCCCGGCTCAAACTTCATCTTCTCCATAATCCTAGCCACCCTAGGATCCACCCATTCCTCGAAAGTAGCTGATACCTGAAACCTCGTGAAAGGTTGTATCTCCAAGGCAGCCACGGCATTATCTAACTCAGCCCGGATGGTAACAACTTCTCCCTCATACGGGAATTTGATCATCTGATGCAAAGTGGAAGGCACGCCCCCAAGTTTGTGAAACCAAGGCCTTCCCAACAATAAGGCAAAAGTGGCTGGGATGTCCAGCACTGTGAACTCAACCTCATCTTCAATCGGCCCTACCTTGACCATAGCCACAAAGGTACCCTCAACTCCCCACTTACTGTCATCATAAGCTTTAATAGTCATACTGGAGGGGTCCAAGTCTGTTGCTTTCATACCCAATCTTGCCAGAATTTTCAACGGGCACACATTGATGGACGAACCGTCATCCACCATCACACATGAAGTTTTCTTGCCCCTCACCTCGGCCCTGATAAATAGAGGTCTGTTATGATTTCTTCCCTCTACCGGGAGTTCATCCTCAGAAAAGGATATCTCCAAAGCTTCTTTCTGAACCGACCCAACAAAACATTGCGGGGGGTTGGCATCCTCCGGTACCACAATCTTGCTCAAGGCCTCAACCATAGCCTGCCTATGCTCCCGAGATGCACATAACAGTTCCCAGATACTCACTTGTGCTTTAGTCTTCCTCAATTGCCTCAGCACTATATCCCCTTCAGTATTTTCTGCAGTCTCAACCACTCTCTACCATCTGTCAAAGCTTCCTTACCCTTTTCCGCCATATCATTGTAAAAACGACCGCTACGTGTCATTCCCCTTACTTCCTCCTCATCACTGCTAGAGAAATCAAGCCAAAAGTTTTTCTCCTGCTCAAACTCATCTTCACTAGTACTATCCCAGATTCTCAGGCAAAAGGCTTGAGGGTTGAAAGGATTTTAGGACAAGGTCTTCTGGGAGGCCAGAATTGATCATGTAGCTGGTGGTGGTACGGCACGGTAGTTAGGTAAGGGGTTTCTGTGTGTGTCGGGCTGCTCTATTTCTGGGTTGGGTATTTTTTTGGAGTCTATTAGGTCTTGGATTTCATGGCGGAAGTCGGGCGCAGTTGTCGGTGTCATGGCCTTTTTGTTGGTGGAAGTGGCAGTAAAGGATTAGGTTATAATGTGATGGTAGGGGATTGGGTAATGGTTTGGTATCCAAGGGTTTCAAGAGCCCTTGCCTCTTCAATTTCTCTAGCACCTTAGACAGGGGTCTTCCCAAGTTGGAAAACTGCCTGTTCCGGATAGCAGCAATTTCAGCAGAAACGGGCTTTGTTCCCGATGTTCCCCCAATGGGCCTCCTGTTCAGACCATAGAATTTTCTATTCTCGGCCTCTTCTTCCTCAATATCCATGATAGTTTCCCTCAACTGCCGAAAGTCTGCAATCATGGAGGTCATCCTCCTCAACTTGCGGTAAATGGAGGGCTTGGTGCCCTTGATAATCATCTTGATCTGATCCTTCTCTCGAAGGCCTAGTCTGCATTTTCAATAACTGACCCCTCCACCGGTCCACATACTCCTTAAAACTCTCCTCCGCTTTCTGCTTAACATTCTCCAGATCACGGAGTGACAGATCGATCTCCAAGTCAGTGACATATTGTTTCAGGAAAGCATCGGCCAACTCCCTCCAATCTTCCTTTACTTTTTTCTCCAAACTGTGGTACCATACCACGGGAGCTCCTTCAGCGACATTCCAAACATTTTCTGTACCTGGCGCTGAGACAAGCCAACTGAACTTATGACTGATACAAAATGTCGGAGATGCACCCTCGGATCCCATTCACGTTGAACTTAGCCATATCCGGCATCTTGAACTGTGCCGGCAACTGTTCCTCGAAAGTCAATGTGTCATAATCCAGCAAATCCTGATTCTTACCCCCTCATCTTGCGGGTAACCGACTCAACCTGATCCCGAAGTTTCTGTAACTCTGCCTGAGACCCAGATACTCTGCCCGCTGCATACTCTGCCATATCATCATCAAAAGTAGGGGTATCATCCCCTAATCTGTTCGGAGTTCCTCTTGTCTTGCATCCCCAGAACTACCCCCCGAGACACCCGGCTATACCAGCCACAGCAGTAGTCAAAGCCTGTAACTGTTCAGTGACTTTGGCGAGACTGTTCTCTAACTGATCCATACGGGACACCTCATTATCGGATTCACTCATACTTGTTCTTTTAGTGAGCCTTGTCCCTTCTCTAACCCAAACGGTATCTATGTTGTCTTTTTGAGACATAGACGGTGTTAACATGATATATGTATGCATGAGGTGCATGAGATGCATGTAACATATAACATACTAAATTAAATAAAATTCTCAAACAAACCGGCCTATTATCATTTTAGAAGCTTTTGGGACAACTGTCATAAGGGTGAACCCGTCCCAGTTTAAATGGCCCAACGAGTTCATGTCTTATGGTAAAGAGCCCAACTAAATCCAAATGATAATATTCCGAACACAAGCACAAGGTGGCCCACCAACACTTAGACGTCTTTGGCCCAATAGTCATGGAATACATTCTTGTCCCAGTTTAAATGGCCCAACAAGCCCATATCCATGACAAATGGTCCAAATGGATCCAAACGATAATGTTCCCAAACACAATGGCCCATCAACATTTCAGAAGCCTTGGGTCTAATAGTCATACAATACGAACTTGCCCCAGTTTAAATGGCCCAGCAAGCCCGCATTTCTGACAATAGTCCAACTGCATCCAAATGAGGATGGTCCATAAGCACATTCTCAAGGAAATATTTGTTACTTTAACCATACAAACCGGTCTATGGGTGGATTTGCAAGAGTATGGACAAAGGCTCTCACCGGCGAAGGATAGCCCACAACTAGGTCTCCCCACTCAAGGGTTCAAGCAAGCACCAGTGAGCGCATCCTTTTTTATACACTAAGGTACGTGCCATGAGCTATGGTGTGTGACGGACTGTCAAATGGATTTCCCGTTGTAGATTCCCCAGAGGGAAGGTGGAGCGAGGCTCACTTAAATACCCAAAGCCTCTTAGGCTCTTATCGCTTGGTGTCAGGAATAAACAACGAGTCCTCCAAATTAGTCCATCACAAAGGCTACGAGTAGATGGCCATATAGGTGTCCTCACAGCTTTTCCTTCTAGAAAGGTAGTGAGTGAAGGAAGACACCAAACCATTACCTAGCCTCAAAGTGCCCTTGATTAAACCCTCAATTTATCCACTATAGACATGGTCAATTAAAACATAAATCCAAACATTACAAGACAATATTTCGGGGCCAACTCTCTATCCCCAGTGGAGTCACCAGACTGTAGACAACAGAACCTGGGCGACGCCGTTCTAGGCCGCGGCACTAGTTGGGAAGTACGAAATAACTTGGAGTCGCCACCCCGGTGTGAACCGGGACAAGATTTAAAGGCCGCACTCACCCCTCGCAAGGGAAGACCTCAAACCGTTGGGTTCGGAATGGTCCCTTACTCATGTCACTTGTAATGAAAAGATTTATGTAATAATTTAATCAAGCTTAAGTAACACTTATTTCCGAGAGTATCATGCTTCTAAATTCCCATACACAAAATAAAACTTATGCACACATTTCACATACATCTCACATCTAACAGTGCATGCTTAAAAATATATCAAAGTAGCAAAGAACATACAACTTCATTGGCATATTATACATTAAAGAAAACACAAGCCACATATTAACCATACAAGCATACATATGGGCATTTTTCCAAGTGGTACGTGGAATTGTATCCCAAGTACAGACCGCACCTACCCTCCATTCGGAATCGGCTACGGAATTTACGTCTGGGTTTCCATCCGATATACCGCAAGAAATAATACTCAAATGTTATCATGACATAGGCATATGAATCGCAATACATTAACATATTTGTATTCATACATGTGGGGATAGCTACTAGGAAAACCATGCATGAAATCTAATGAAGATGACTCAGTTCAGTGGGTTCGCGTTCGGGTAGCGTTCGAGAACGCGTGAGAACGGTAAACAGAAGGTTCGCGTTCGTGTAGCATCCGAGAACGCGTTCGAACGTAACCAGACCTGATACATTATGAAACTAAGAAAGTGCGTGTGCGTTCGTGTAGCGTTCGTAAACGTGTTCGAACGGTAAACAGAAGGTTCGCGTTCGTATGGCGTTGGACAACGCGTTCGAACGGAAATGAAACAGAATACTCTCATTCGTATGGCGTTTGTTAACGCGTTCGAACGGAAATGAAACAGAATACTCACGTTCGTGTGGCGTTCGTGAACGCGTTCGAACAAAAATGAAACAGAATGCATGACAAGGCAAAATACATGCGCGTTCGAGTTGCGTTCGTAAACGCATTCGAACGGGAACAGACCTGATGCATGAAATGGGACGCAATACATAAACGACAAAATAAAAGGGGCGCGGCGAAGTACTGCCGTAAAGGTGGCCTTTTGGGGCTCTTGATCTCTCAATGAGAGGACCTTTAGACCAACATACTAAGCCCATGCGCTCGACTGAATCATGCATACAAAGAATTAAAAGCAATAATATTAAACATAGTGTGCCCGATTGAACGTATCTCGTATCCAACCGAACACACATCAACCGGCGCGGCAAAGCATCGTGGTAAAGGGCTTTAGCCCCTCCCCATAGGGGATCTCACATCACACTTACTAAGCCCATGCGCTTGGTTGAATCATGCATACGAAAATAAAGACAATCATATCAAACTAAGTATGCTCGATTGAACGTATCTCGCATTCAACCGAACACACATCAATCGGTGCGGCAGAGCATCGTGGTGAAGGATTTTAACCCTTCCAATTAGGGGACCTTTCATCGCACTTACTAAGCCCATGCACTCGATCATATCATGCGGGAATAAGCAACATACAGAATTTAAATGACGAGAATAAATAACCAAAGCAAACAACACAAAACAAGAAGGTGCCGTTTGCTCAAGTGGTACGTGGAGTTGTGTCCCAAGTACAGACCGCACTACCGTCCATTCGGATTCGGCTACGGAATTTACGTCTGGGTTTCCATCATATATACCACAAGAGACGACACTCTTCCATTCATCCAATACCCACAACACACATCATACACATAACAAATGCCACAAATACATAAATATAATCAAATAAATGACCAGAAATTAAATAAGAATAAGTGTGAAAGATACCCTCAGGTCTAACCTTTTAAGCGTCTCTCTGACTCGCGTTTCACGAAGATCGGAAGGGGGTAAAGCTCCGCAACTTTTCTGGTTCACTGGTTTGCCTCTTCCTTCACTGTTCGGTCGCTCAAGCTACTGTTCCGCCTCCGTTTTGCTGCTGCTCCCTTGTGGTTTTGCTGCCGTTTCCTCTGTGTCCTCTGCTTACTGTTTGTGGACTGTTTTGATGTTCTTGATGGACTGTTCTGTATTTCTTTTTGGTGCGGTTTTTGTGTGGTTATTACAAGGATTGTAAGTGTCTTATATGTTACTATTTTAAGGGATTTTAGGGACTGTTTTGGGAGTGATTTAGGCTGTTGTGCTTTGTGTGATTTTCGGTGATGTGTGAAGGTTTAAAGGGGGTGATTTTCGGTGGTGATTAGGGTTGTTTTGTTCTTGTAGTTTCGGTGAGTGAGGGTAAGGTTGAAAGGAGTGATTTTGTGATGTCTAATATTTCTTGTGTGAATTGTATGTCTGAGCTAGAGAGATTCGAGAGGAGGGGTGGCTAGGTTTTGGGTTGTTTATATAGAGAAGGGCTAGGGCTTCACCTTGTCTCACAAGGAAGAGATTCTGTTTCCAAATTAGGAGAGATGGGAAAGGTATACACAAGATTGAGGGGGGACAAAATATTTTAAATTAGGAAGTTGTAATATTTAATTTGTGTTGGTTTAGGAATACAAATATTTTAGATTAGTAATTATCTTATTAGATTAGGAAGTCAAATATTTGATTAGCTTTGATTGGGAATATAATTGGTTGATTGATTTTAATTAGGCATATCTTATTTAGTTTTAGTATATGAATTATTCAAATTAGGCATGATTTGAGTTTAAGTTTGGTAAATGTTTTATTTAATATTTAATTAATTTAATTATTATCTTATTTAGTTAATGTTTTAATTAATATTTATTTATTTAATTTGGGATGTGTTTTTATGGGCTTTGGGGGGCTAAATGGGCTGGGGGTGCAAGGCTAGCAGCAAAACCAGAAACACTGACTCCGTTCGAACGCCAATTAGAACGTGGCACGAACGTCCGCAGTCTGCACGAGGTTCGAACGAAGTAACGAACGCAGCACCAACGAAGACAGTTAACTTGTGGAATGAACTTGATGACATATTTATTCCGAATTTCCCTTTCCGACCTCCGTTTCCCGCAATATCCTTAGCTAAAAAGGTAGTGCCTCCAACTGAGACTCATCATCGGGTTTCACATGCGAAAATGCAATGCCTACAAATAGCTCTCCTCTTTGAGCTGTAGAATGGAATGTAAAAAAGGTGACCAGAAATCACCGATTATGACTGAGCCGTAGAATGGAATGTAATGTTTGGAGATAGCAGAGTCTACACGCTACCTCTGGCGTATGGACAAGCTCGTCATAAAGAAGTTGTGGCAGTGGTTCGACCTGCCTGATCGGCGGCTTCTCCTCGCCCGATATTCCTCTTCAAGCGGCAGACGAACCAACATGCCGGGGGTACTTGGTCAGTTTCAATGAATGCCACCGGCATACTAGGTGGTGGTCACCCCGAATGAGGGGAAAGGAGAAAATTTTCACGGGGAAACATCGGCGGTCGTGGTAAGGGTTTTTGACCGAGCTCCAGAATTTTCCAGAGATGCTTATGGAGCGTTCGACATAAAGGGACCCTGTTAACACGGTCAGGAATTTCAGAATCAAGTTCAGACCAGAAGAATGTGATCGGACTACAAGACAAGAACCAGAAAATTATTGTAAAAGCCTCTCTTGAAATGACCCGACAAAGAGTTGTAAGAATGGCAGTAGGTCACATGAATTGAATAAGACTTTTCTCTTTTGAATTAAAAAAACTGTCACTTTACTTGTTTATTAATTGAATTTGAAGGCATGTTCAATATTCCAGGAATGTGCTCGGAGCAAAGGGGTGTTCGGTAGCTGGGAATGACACAAAGCTCGTGGCACGCCAATCCCAGGTGTCATAATCAAACCCCCGGGTGGAAGTGTTCCGACCTAGCTACTCTCACCTTTGAGGATCCAGAACGCATCATGGAATGAAGTACATGTGGGAAAATTGCGAACCCCTCGTGGCACGCCAATCTCGGATGTCATTATCAAATCCCCGAGGTTAGAGCGTTACTACCCCATGACTCATATTTCTTAGGAATAGCTCGGGTAAACCAGACCTAGGGAGGTTTCTGCCCATGCGAGTTGGCCGCTCATCGATCCGTAGCCTGGCTAGTCGGGACGCTGAATTGTAAGGTTAAGAATTGATGTTTTGGGAGGCACCAAGCAGGACGCTGCCTAGGGGCACCCGAGTTGTTATCTTTTCGAGTCTGTGTGGAGTATGTGCTAAGTCACCTCCGCTGTGCTAACCTTTTCATGTTTCCATTTTTTATTTTTGCTGATACTTGGAAAATGGGACGCCTGCTTCAGGATCCGCGGAGCCTCGGAGGTTGAAGTTTTTTCCTCACGATTAAGTCTCATGTGTGCCACCGGCTCGGGGGTGGATTCGTTCCATCGAGGTCATATATTCCACCAGCTCGGGGCTGGATTCATTCTGCCGAGGCCATCTGTTCCATCAGCTCGGGGCTGGATTCATTTCGCCGAGGCCATCTGTTCTACCGGCTCAGGGCTGGATTTGTTCCGCCGAGGCCATCTGGTCCATCGGCTCGGGGCTGGATTCATTCCGATGAGGCCATCTGTTCCACCGGTTTGGAGCTGGATTCATTCCGTCGAGACCATCTGTTCCACTGGCTCGGGGCTGCATTCATTCCACCGAGACCATTTGTTTTGCTACCTCGGGGTCGGGTTAAGTCCCACTAAGCGGGTTATCATCGGCATGAGGTTGGAGCATCTCCCCCATGGCCGGCTCTCAATTATTCTGGGGAGGTATCATTCCCTCGGAGCCAAGTATATCGCCAGCTCGGGGTCGGGTTACGTCCACCGACTAGATTATCATTGGCATGGGTTCGGAGCATTTCCCTCATGGTGAGATTCCTGTTGGTCCGGGGAGGTAATATTCCCTTGGATCCAATTTTTTTGTTAGCTCGGGGTCGGGTTATGTCCCACCGAGTGGATTATTATAGGCATGGGGTCAGAGCATCCCCCCCATGGCCGGCTCTCATTGGTCCGGAGAGGTGACATTCCATCGGAGCCAAGTATTCTGCTAGCTCGGGGTCGGGTTACGTCCCACCGAGTGGATTATCATCGGCATGGGGTTGGAGCATTTCCCTTATGGTCGGATTCCTGTTGGTCCGGGGAGGCGACATTCCTTCGAAACCATATATTCTGCTAGCTCGAGGTCGGGTTACGTCCCATCGAATGGATTATCATCAGAATGGGGTCAGAGTATTTCCCCCATTGTCGGATTCTTGTTGGTCCGGGGAGGTAACATTCCCTCGAAGCCAAGTGTACCGCCAGCTCGGGGTCGGGTTACGTCCCACTGATTGGATCATCATCAGCTCGGGGACGGAGCATTCCCCTCATGTCCGGATTCGAGTTGATTGGGATTGAAACTTTTCCTCACAATCAGAGTATGAAGAACGAATTAGCAAGTTAAAAATAGAAGTTATTGTATGAAAAACAGGAAGTGAGATATCCATTGAGGAGCAAAAGGGAAAGTGTAAATATTATTACAAAAATATATGTATATTGTTTGTTACAAAGGGCCCTCTCGGGGTCACCCTCATTCCTCAGCCCACACATGGGCAGCTGGTTCATCTTGATCGGGTATAGGGGCAGAATCTCTGGCTCAGACTCGGCAGAAGGGATATTAGCTTCGGTTTAGTCAGCAGGAGGAGCTTCGACTTCTGCAGCAGGCACTTCATGTTGGACAATTATGACTCATAGCGTCACTATTTGTACAGATCACGGTGTTGTTGTACAAATTAACTATGTGACAAAGGAGATTGCACTCTTATCATTTGTTATTAGATCACCTAGATGTATAAATGATGAGAGGTCCCTATGATTTGTTCCTGGACGGAGAATGATATGAGACAGTATCAGTCCACGAAGGATAAATCATTAAATATCCCTAGTCAGAGTATTATCGAGATTGGACATCGATAAATACGTAAAAGACTAGTATTACACTTGTGCGCGTTTGTGAGGGCACAACAGCATAGTTCTCATATATTTGGGTATAGGATACTCATGCAAGTATAATGGGAAGTTGTGTTTTACCGATGGTACGGGAAACAGCTTCGCTCTGGATAAGACCCCCTCGGAATTCCATTGGTAGTATGACTATGTGTCTATGGAAGTCCGACATCAGAGTAGGTGTATTTGGTCTTAACCTGAGACTTGCACCGCTAATACTTACGACAATCAATATACTTTGGTTGAGGTCGTCCAGGGCTTTAACCGATTCTGTGTACGCCAATATTGGGTATATTGAGAATCGTAGTGTGTTGGGTGTGATGTCAAGACGGAAGTGTCACTCCAGTCATATGGAGATGATGGTCACGTAGGATACGGGACTGGTTCTCTTAAATGCTGCAGCTATCGGGATAAAATGACAAGGTCAGGTTTATCTGATTATAGAGACTAGTCACCAGACATCCGACATGTTCTTCGTACGTGGCACACACAATTCCAGCCTCAGGCCTAGCACGTGATCATCCGATACTGGACAGAAATACGCAATACTACGGTATACTACGCTTGATACAGATCATTTATTCATGTAAGGATATTTCCGGAGAATTGGGTAGGCATGGCGCTTTGCTAGAGGCCAACCTTATCTTGTAAATCGGTACAAACGTAGTACGAGGTACTTACGTGTTCGGATAGTCCGACGACCGAATTTACTGCCAACATATCCGGGGATCTCATGGGTCGCTTCCCAAAGATTCACCGATGACGTATAACTCATACTCTAAATTAATCTGGGATTAATTAGAAGAGAGAGAAAATTAATCTAGGATTAATTACGGAGATATTTTATCTGGGATAAAATATCATTTAAAGAGAGATAACGGTTAATTTGGAATTAATCGAGAAATTAATATATTTGATATATTAAACGAAATTAGATTTCGACGCGGAATTAAAATTAGATTTTAATTCGGGCGAACGAATTAATTTAGAATTAATTCGTTATCGACGTGAATAGTGACTTCGCTAGGCGTAATCATTTAATTACGACACAACGGAAAATTCGTTAATCCAGAATTAGCGAACCCGAGCCCGAGAGTGATTGTGAGCACATTTTCATTTCGAATTCGAGTGCGGCACGCAAGTCACATCAAGCGTCAAATCATTAGTCGCATCAAGCGTCAAATCACATGTCACTTTGAGTGATGTGACATTTGATTGATTGATGTGATTGATTGATTGAAAAGACAACTAGTCGCTTTGAGTGATAGTAGTTGTTGGAATAGTTGATGGTTGTTGGAAAGTTTGATTTGCTTTTGTATTTGACTTTTAAAAGGGCAAATAATTGGTAAATCACATTATTAATTTTTGGAAAAATATATATAAGGTATTGAATACTCTTCCCACCAACCAATACACAATTTCTCTCTTCCTCTCATCTCTCTCAAAGTCACGCCCAAGGGGCATAACAGCTCACTGTTTTCTGTCAAGAAAATCGAGCATAGGGAAGCATGGAGTTGGGTTTTTATGGTAAAAACCACAAGTGCTAGCACACTACGAGATATGCGAAGGTGATAGGGAAGCTCACTCATGAGCCGGGAACCGTTCGACGAAGCTTGGAGCTTGACGAAGGTCCAAAAACGAAGCCAAAACAGTGAGCACAAAAATTGCAATTCACGCCAACCAGTGAGCAGAGTTTTGAGTTTCGTTGCTTGCCGCGTCGCTCAACCGATCGATGTAAGTATTCCGAAACTTCTTCGATGTGTATTCATAATGTTTTCATGCTTATAATCGATCTTGGGACCTTTATAGAAACCAACACTTCATACTCAAGAGCAGAAGCCTCAGGCCGTAACTCCTTGGGAACTGGGGACGCGGGCATAGCAGATATGGGTTCGGGATCTTGAATCTGCTCCGGAGGAGGGGAAAATAGTGCAAGAGGTTCGTCCTCCGAGCGCTCCCTTTTGCAGAATCGGATGGCAATGTGGACGAGTCCCATGTCCACCCTGGGCATCAGTATTGGGATGAACTGAGCACAATCACCAACCCTTTCAAGGTTGGTTTTCTCTAGGTCCTCTTCCAGTTGGGCCTCTGGGTTTTTCAGGTCATCCCGAGCCTGGTCCATTTCTTTGATTGCCGCTTTGAGTTTATTATCCAAGCTTGCGGCCTCCCACCTCAGAATTTTGGCTTCATCCTCGGTGGCATCCATTTTCTTCTTTGCAATGGCGGAGGCGTTGCAGAGGGAATCGATCAGTGCGGTGGCCTCGGCCGTGGCTTGTTTTAGCGTTTGGTTTTCTTTTTCCTTTTTAGCCAGCTCGGCCGCGGCCTATCTCAGATCGTTCTTCTTCCTGGCCAGCTCAACCTCCCATTCCGTAATCTGAGACTGGAGTCTCTGCATTTGGCCCTCTTCGGATAGAAGGCTCATCAGCAAGTCTTTTTTCCGAGCCATCACGTAACCCATCTACGAGAGAGAAATAAAAGGTTATAATTCATCAAGAAAAAATAAAGAATGGAAACATGGAAGAATGTTTACCTCGAGGATTTGGACAGAGAACTTGGAAATCACCTCATCGGGGGAGATGTCCTCAAATTTTGGGATCCGCTCGGGGGCCACTGCTTCGGCCAGTAAGTTGAATGCAGGCAACAGATGGGATATCACATCTCGGACCTTCTCACTAAGGTCATCCACCCCCAACACTACTCTACTCTTTTCGGTATTGGAAAGAACCTGAGCAATTTGCCTCTCCCTCCGAGCAAAAGACTTCTTGGTGGGAGGTTCTTCTTATTCCTCCTCTTGGAGCTCGACCACTTCTTCTCCAAACATACGACGGTGTTTACTCGCAGGCCTGGATGAGGTAGGTGATGGTTGGACCGTTAAGCACGGAGCTGCCTCTGTGAGAGTAGGTTGAGGAGGTGCCACCAGATGAGCAAGCAGTTTGGCTTTTCCCTTGGACTCAGGAGGAATCAGAGTGGTCAGTCGCCACCGAGAACTTCTAGATTCACGATGACCGATCCATTTGGCCAGGCCTTCGATCTGTCCTAGATACTTTGTCGGTTTCGTCATTCCTGTAGAATACAAGGCAGAAAGTATGGTCAGTTTCTGAGTACGGGTAACTTCATTTAGATTTGAGCTGAGCACAAGGGATTTATCAGAAGGGTAGATGATAGCTACCTAATCCTCCTAAATCATGTGGAGGTGTGTTCCGGATGAGGTCCGCTTCTGTAAAGGCAGCATCATTGACGATTTTCCTCCAAGAGCCAGAAAAATTTCGGGCCTTTTTAATCCTGGTCCAGATCGCATGACTGACTTTGGGAGGATCCCTCCAACATGCTGAAAAGTTTTGGGAAGTTATTATTTTTTTCATGAAAGTTACGAAAAAACTAAGGGCTCAAGTCCTCACCTCCTGGTGAGAAGACGTATGAGACGTCTATCTCTTGTTAATCTGGGGGAGATCGGTGATGAAAGCGGGGACGTCGGCATATGAAGAGCGGTAATACCAACCATGGTGGGATTTGGGGTTGGCCTTCAATTTATATAGTCTTTGTAGCTCCACAAAGGTAGGCTCTCCCAGGCCCGCTCGGTGCCATATCACATGAAGACCGGCCAGTATCCGCTAGCTGTTCAGATTCAGTTGGCATAGGTCAACTTCCATCAAACCAAGTATCCTCGCAAAATAGAATTGGATGGGCAGCCGCAGACCGCATTCAAAGAATGAATGGAGAAGAGCCATAGAGCCAGACTCGGGCCGACTTGCGAATTTGGCATGGCCCAGGACCTCAAGTGCAATGTCTATGAGGACCTCGTACTGATAACAGAGTGTGTTCAAAGCGTCTTCCATGATGGTTGAAGGACGATCCATGTCCAGGGAAGACCAGTCTAATTCACCCGGTTTAGGATTTTTCTGGGGAATTCGGTGGTGGTAAGTATCATTTTCCTCCTGGGAAAGGGTTGGAGTAGTATCTTATTCCTCCAAGCTGGCCGAGCTAGAGGAAGACTCTTAAGTACGAGGAGGTTGGGAGATTGGGGGCCGAGCTGAGGACGATTTAGCGTCTGACATTCCTAGAAATGGCAAGGTCTGAGAAGGGCAGTTAGAAATCAGTTTGGGGCACCACATACTCAAAGGTTATTCCAACTTCCGGGGACCTAGGCCTAAAGTCTCTAAACGTCCTAGAAATAGCTGCAAATAGTAAGTCTCTTCCTCAAACATCGATCCAAACACACCACAAACAACAAACACAGAAAACCCGAAAATCAAACACCCTAACCCACAACCCATCATTCGACCGAGAAGCATATGCATCTTACACCACCCAACCAACCCACAAATCACACTAGACATTCACAACACAGAGCAAAGGCAAAAAAAACATGATAGAAAGCAGTAAGAGCAAGCAAACATAAATACATGAGCTTTCGCAAGTAGCAAATGATCACGGAGAGTTTCAGTAATTGAAAAGAATGAGGTCGAGTAGAAAACTTACTTGATTCAAGAGGATGTATAGACGGTTGGTCCGGTCGGTCTTGAAGTTTGCTGATCTCAGAGAAAATGGGGAAGAAGTCTCTTGCGCTTCAGAAGTGTTGGTTTTCGTAAAAAAAAGAGAGAGGAATGTTGCTTCCCATTTTTGTAGATAGTTCGGGGCATTTCTGGCCGTTGGATCAGAGAGAGGCCCCGGATGCGCTTTGCATGTCACTTTCAAGTTCCATCTACATAGACTGCGATAAACGACTGAGATTAGAAACCCTTCAGCTGTCCCTTGAGCGGTTGATTGTTTTGGTTTTTTGGCAGGAGGTCCACATATGCTTGACAAGTGTCGCGTCCAGACTGAACCCTAGAAGTGATTTGAAGGGCATTTAAGAGGTTATGATAGTTTACGGTTTCCAAGAAATGGCTACCAGAAGGGTAAATGGGGTATTTTCTTCAAGCCAGAGGATCATTTGGATGGAAATACAAATCCTCAATGACCGAGCACATGAAGATGATCGGGACGACCTGATTAGTAGTCGAGGCAGTTTTTGTGACCATAGATGCTTGGCAAGTGTCGCGTCCAGACTAAACCCTAGAAGTGATTTGATGGGCATTTAAGAGGTTATGATAGTTTACGGTTTCCAAGGAATGGCTACCAGAAGGGTAAATGGGGTATTTACTTCAAGCCAGAGGATCATTTGGACAAAAATATGAATCCCCAGTGACCGAGCACATGAAGATGATCGGGACGACCTGATTAATAGCCGAGGCAGTTTTTATGGCTCCTAGAGGCAATCATCTACCTGGTTGATCAGTATTTTCCTGAATTCATAGTTCCCGGTACCAACTCGTGCACTCGTTGAAACCGAGAACTATAGGACAGATGTTGATAGTGATTTCTGTGACCAAGTGTTTTGAAGAGCTCGACAAGGGTAGAGAGGGAATTTCTCTTTTTGGGAGGATGAATGTTCTGAGAGTATTAGTCATCCTTCGACCAGGCATAGTGTTCGGACCCGGCTTCCTGGATTTGACCGACTAGAGGACACAGCATGATGCAGGTTTCAGAGACCGACAACATCAGAGCCGAGATCGACCATTTTAGTCCGGTAGCTCGGTCCAGTTCTCTCTTTCCTCTTGAATTATGAGGATGAGCTCGGATATTTTTGGTCAGGTCGGAAGTAGTTGGCATAGTGCGGCTCATTGTCTGGCTTCCTCATGACGCCCGACGTGTGATCAGGACCGTTTGGACTTTTCCCTCTGACATGTACCACCTTTACAGGCTGTCATCATAAATGTTGAGTGTGGCAGTGTATAAAACAGAGTGATTTAATGGGGAGTCAGATGGCAGGCTTGCTTTCGGCGAAGCAGTTGGGGCAGAGAGCCCGTCAATCAGCCGGAGATCCATGTGGCTGACGTCATAAAGATATGAGAATATTGTTGTATTTCTCTTAGTATATAACGGGAGGGTAGTCTCATTTGTATAGGTTGGTTAGTAAAAATCTCATAAAAAGTATCACTTGTAAAAACACTACAAAAAAGGGCAAACAGGTCGGTAATATTAAACCGCCCTTGAAAACAAGTCGGCCAAGCTTAGTTTGGTAATAAAATCAACACTCTACTTTGTTCCCGTAGACCTAGCCTGAATCATCCCGCCGAACCACGTAAAACCCTCTTGTCGGTTTTTTGTTTGTTTTGTCTTCTGTTAAATTTACTTTTGGTCCCCCATAACCAAACAAATTCACGGTTGGATGAGGATTGTCCCGGGATCACTATCCCGATATTACCCCTGGAACTAAAATCACCCGTTAACAATAAATATTTTTTTATAGCTGGAACTATCACTACATCCACACACCCTCAAACTTAAAACTTGCATTGTCCTTAATGAAAGATAAACATAAAAAAACAAAATTAAGGAACAACACTACCTTGCATGGAGTTGATCAGGCTCATGCTGGTCAGAATTTGGTTGAGCGGGCTTTGTGTGGGTTGTGCTAACACCTGCATAAATACACATGCAACTAATAAACAAGCAAATATCACACAATAAAATAAAAATAAAGTAAAGAAAATAAAATTAAAATAAACAAATACAAATGCAAAGGTTGCATCCCTACTAGCGCTAAGTTTAACGTCTTCAGCCAGACGTAACCATCTAAATGGTCATTGTGGCTTCCATGTAGCGGACTAAATAGTCTCATGTGCTTTCTTCTTCGGCATCCACCAGTGATTAAGACATCAAAAAATAATTTTTGGATGGTTGTGGCAGTTTATCCATGGATGGTCTTCCAAGATCTACTGATTTTGGACTACACATCTGGCAAAATTAGATCGACCTCCTTTTTAACCTTCCAGTGATCATCTTCAAGTGAGCACCGACTCTTATTTTCCTCTTCTTGCGTCGCTTTGGGAGTGGTTTCAGGTCTAGCTACGGAGAATCTTCTATTATGCATGGCTGCACTATGCTCATAGGTTACTAAAATACCGATTCACCCTACGTGTTTGCAACTCCCTTCTGTACCATCTCTACCCTGTGACATTCTGCACCACCTTGAGGACTCGACATGGCTCTAAAAACACTGAAGGTGACTTCTTCATCTTGAACTCTTATTTTCAATTCACCTTTGTTCTCTTCTTCTATTATTGTTTCCTCTTGAAATACCGCTTCTTGTTCTTTATTGCCTAACTCCTTAGGGGTGTCTTTAATCTCTTTTTCGCTCCTAAGGGTTATGGCTTGACACTGCTCTTTGGAGTTGACTTCAGTATTACTAGGAAACGCCCATTTATGTTGATTGGCCATGGAAGAAACAAGCAGCCCAATTTTCACTTCTAAAGATTTCATTGTTGCCTCTGTATTGCCCATATGTGTTTCGATGTTGTTCAGCCTCAACTCATTCTTCTCAAACCTCTCTGAAGTTGTAGCTACAAACGTGCTCATGAGGTCTTCTAAGGAAGGTTTCTGCTCAGCTCTTGGATAATTGAAGCCATGAGAAGGTTGCAAAACGTTCTTTATATTAGCATATGACAAATTCAGATGATAATGGTTAGGCATAGGATTGCCTCTATAGTTGTTGAAGTTCTGGTTGTTCACATACTATACTTGCTCAAAACCTGCTCCTCTGTTAGGTAAGAGCATTCCATTAGCAGAAGCAGCTTCAATAGACGGTTGGACCCTTTGATTTGTCAATGTTGCTAGATGAGTTGTGAGGGACGATACTTGAGCTATTAGTGTAATAATAGGATTTACCATTGCTTCTTTTCCAACTCTCCTTTCACGAAAGAAGAAATATATATAACAATAAAAATCTAAAAATATAAAAAATAAAAATCTAAATTAAAGTTAAGGTTAATTGGTAATAGTATTAATGTGAATTAAATTAACAATCCAAGGCAACGGCGCCAAAAACTTGTTGTGATATTTTATATCGTACCGCAAGTGTACGGTGTCAAGTTTTAGTAAAGATGAGTGAAAGAGTGTCGAACCCATATGGATTGTGTTCAACTCACACTAAGTACTATAATTAGTAAACCCAACTTTATTTAGAAAATAATTAATTAAGATTGAACTAAATAAATAAGACATGAAAATATTTAAATAGGAGAAACCAATACGAGAGAGATTTTGGAGTCTGATTTCACCTAGCTATCCCATATGTATTTTTCATGTCATTCAATCTTTATTCAGTTTCATTGTTTATAAGTCAAGAATCCTAAGTATTCCACTCCATCTCCCGAGTAATAGTGAAAATATTATCAATTACATACTTCGATATCCCTATAAAAATCTAGTAATCAATAACTCATTACGCTTTGTGATTATGTATTAACGATTTCAAAGGAACTATAGATTCTCCCGAACTCTATAAAACTCCTAGCTTATATTCTCTAGATCCTATTCAAAATCCCTCTCTCCCGAGCGATAGATTCTAAACATGCAGCATCTCAATTTGTGGCCAACAAATAAGAAGCATTAAACACAAGAGAATGCAATAAACTTAAATAAAACTTCATAACAATTAAATTGACAAACAATACATAGGTTCAAGCATTGGTTACATCATCCTCTAGAATTATGGAGTTAGTTCATGACTAAAGATAAAAACAATTTCAATAGGGTCATGAACATAATAGACATCATTAGAGTTTAAAGAAAGAAAAATAGATGATAAAACCCGAATTGAATCCCTTCCTCTTCGGACGTTACCGTATTCGTCTCCTCTTGTCGCTCTTCAATCCTCCTCCACGGATCTCTCTAAAAATATGTGTTTTTTGTCTTGTGTTGTGTATTAGCCTCCCCCTAGGGTTTTGGACGAGCTTCTATATTTATAGGGAAGTCTTGGAGTCCTTATAGATGTAAAACACAACTAAATTAAGCTTCTGAGAGTCTGTCGGGGCACCGTGGAGTCGAAAAGTGGAGCCGCGGTTCCAAACTCTCGGCCATAATGTATGGGGGAATGCTGAGGAGGCGCCACGGTTCCTGAAAGTGGGCGCCGTGGTGCCAGTTGGTTTTTTTGGCTTGCCAATTTCTATTTTTTCTGTTTTCCCGCGTGTTTTCGATGCGTCTGTAGGGTCCCAAAACAAGCCAATTTGCCCCAAGATCCATGTTCCAATCTTCCTACAAAGAAAACATAAAAGAAACTACAAATGCATTAAATGATATGGAATCTAACAAAATAGTAAGCTAAAAATGCAGGAATAAGTGGGTATAAACCGCACTTATCAAACACCCTCAAACTTAAGATTTTGCTAGTCTCGAGCAAAAGACAAAATAAAAACTAAATAAATAAACAAACAATAAGAAAGGAAGAAACAAAATAAGTGGGTATAAATCGCACTTATCAGTCACCACAAATGAAGAACTCAAGAACAATTCTAGGAGTTACAAGAGTGGTCATAACACTCTAGAATGGCAACAAGTCATCAAATGACATAATTGAACTAATATTACACTAATATTATTCAATCCATCCTCCAAATCAAAAAGCCCCAAAAACTAAGAAAGGAAGAAACCCTAGAACTATTCTAGATGCTCAAGAATAAGAAACAAGCTTTCTAAATTTAAGATTATTGAAGATTACCTCAATATCTCCTAATTTCCTTAAACTTTCTTCTTGATTTCTTCACTTTCTTCCTTATTTCTTCAAACAAATTTTGGGAGCTTTTCTTCATGAGAGGTTCGGCCATGGCACTCTTCTTGAAAGAGAAAACAAAATTTTTTAACTTAAAAAATAGGCATGAACCAACTTTGGGGGGCATTTTGGTCATTTGGTCAATTTAATCTAATTAAATAATAATAAGCTTTAAGTTAACAAATCTAATTTGTAAACTTTAAGCTTAAAAGAATCATGCCACATGTAACCAATAATAATCAAACATATTGCATAACAATTATGTAATATTGATATAATTTAATTATCTAGATATTTTACATTTAAACACCTAAATAATTAATTAATACGATTATTATTATATATGTATTACATTAAATAACAAATACATATATTAATGGCATGTGTCAAAATCTCATTTGACAATTAATTAATATGTATCAAATCAAATCTTGTATCAAATATAAATACACATTAATTATTAATTGACCAAAATCCTCTAATGCATGTATTTTCGTTTAACCGATTAAACGATTCAAATTAACTAATTTAATCTAATGAAGTATTATGAATAATCTATATTATTCATAACGCGTTTTCCAAGTACTCAATGAGTACACTTCATATTGTTGGACTCTCTAAGTTTAGGTTTATCTGTTACGGAATCCAATTTCGTGTCAATAATTCACCCACTCATAAATTATGACAACCACAGATAATCTCGCTAAACTATGCAAGTCGAGGTCATTGCATATGTATAATCTCTATGTCACAGGCTATCAATATTATACCGGGGATATAGATAAAAACGTCAAATCTCTAAGGTATAATATAGTCGACTTTCAGATTTACGATCTCTAAAAACACTCGGAACTCGCTTCCGATTATAGCACGGCCATGGATTTACTAGATCGCAAACACGTTCAAGATACATATGCCATGTACACAGGACAGATGAATTATATCTGATACTCTCAGGATATCATGAGCATCAGTCCACACCCAATGAAAATGCGGAGGTCTGATCTAAATAGATCAGTGATGTGACTGCCATCAAAGTGTGGAGGATATCTCATATATCCACAGTGGTATCTCAAGTCGAAGGACCATTATGCTACTCGACTCAAGAAGATTCCTATTGACATTGGTGTACCATCTATTAGGAAATCTTCGGTGAGTCATTCAGTGTTTATCAAATAAACACCTACACGTCTATACGAGTCTCCCAAGACTCATGATTCATTGGGATGAACCATCGGACCAAGTTTCGATATACGACATGTACTGGTCTCAGTGGATTTTACTAACCGACCCGTGTCAGTAAATCTTGACCATGAACTTTATTTGATAATATACTTCTAGTAGTGACACTTCCCAATGTCAATTACAAACTACTCTGTAACTGTGCACTATAAAATATATTATCGGGTCTTTGTCTAATATATACATATCACTAAATAATATTTAGTTTCAATTTAATCGTAATTAGATCGAATATTTATATAAAAGTAAGAAGTACTACCATAAATAAGTAATATTGTGGAAAAATGAATTGTTCGTATTCATGAATCAGACATAAATATGATCCGGATTGGCACTCTGAGCACCAATCCTAATAATTTCTCTCACTTGCTCTAGTGTCAATCCATAGTATCATATACACATCTAAATATGTATTACATACGCATGGTCCTCAAGAGCTGACCTAGCACTCAAGAGGTAGGCATCAACAAGTAAGCCCGCTATAACATATTGAGTTTGTCCAACAAACTCAATCGTTTCCCTTAGCCAGCATGATTTATATATTGTATTAACTAAGTTATACATCAATTTGACTCATATGCGACATCAATATTGTGTTATAGCTACTAAGTTGTCTATATATTTAGAGATCAAATCCAAATATTATGAGACAGCCGCAAACACAACACTAATATCAAAACTTCTAAACTATAAGGTCAATATGCAACTTCATAAGTCAATATTTCATAAGTTATAACTAATTCCACTAATACAGTAGAATCAACTTTGACACTCCTACTGCATCTTTTCTGACTCTATATGACATAGACCATCTAATGTCATAGTTAGACTCAAAACTAATTTGATCCTAATGGTTGCGAATTATATTCTCCATGAATGAGAAACTCATTCTTAATATCTCAAAGATAACAAAGAACATGTTTTAAGACACATCCTATGGTCTACATTATATCAAAATAGCTCGTAAAAATTACGATTAAATTGATATCTATAATCACATATAATATAGTATTCATTATGCCATAATCATATGATGCATAAGATTGACTAGACACAGATCTTAGCAGAATACAAACTCTATGGCCATTCTAGAACGAATTCTTCAACAAAGAAATCACAATGGATCTTTTCTTTGAAGAAACCATCCAGGAACGCCATTTTGTATTCCTAGCTAAAATACATAGTTTAATATCAACATTAACCAACAGATCCTTAATTATTCAATTAGTGTGACTAGAGACAAGTTTCCTCAGAATCTACAATAGATTACTGAGTATAACATTTCTCACTGTCATACTATAAAGGTCAAACCTTTAATAAGCTCACTTTGTTTTTGTTGCACAAATAATTTGCACATTTTATGAAAAATTCATAACGATAACTCAATCAAGTTCCAAACTTGATCATAGTAAGCTATAAACAATCTTAGATCTATGGTTTAATGCTAACTTCCGAAATCGATATCAAATATCGCTCCCATTACAAGTTATAGGATAATTTTCTTCAATAAGAAAACAGCAAAACCATTAAGTATTAAATACTTCGTAAATGATTCTAACATCTTATTGGATTTATATGGAAGATTTCTAAGG